>SJYC01052583.1:0-55847 GCA_006408675.1 Madoqua kirkii | reverse complement strand
GAGATCCAAGCAGTCCATTCTGAAGGAGATCAACCCTGGGATTTCTTTGAAAGGAATGATGCTGAAGCTGAAGCTCCAGTACCTTGGCCACCTCACGTGAAGAGCTGACTCACTGGAAAAGACTCTGATGCTGGGAGGGATTGAGGGCAGGAGGAGAAGGGGACGACTGAGGATGAGATGGCTGGATGGCATCACAGATTGGATGGACGTGAGTCTGAGTGAACTCCAAGAGATGGTGATGAACAGGGAGGCCTGGCGTGCTGCGATTCATGGGGTCGCAAAGAGTCAGACACGACTGAGCAACTGAACTGAACTGAACTGAGGCTGACATAGATTAAAAATATAAAGAAAAAACATTTCAAGGGAAAATAAGTTTTCTAGTTGAGTAGCCTTTATCATAAGAGGGTCATAAAATGTCCACAGGCCTCCAAGGCCAGAAGATAATGTACACAACATTGTCTACGGGAAAGGTCTACAGAAAAAATCCTGGTTTCGATAAAGACAAAACAGATGTAATGTTTGGACTGACTCTGTATGACTTTGCATCTTTCATTTCCCTCTATGTACAAGTCAAGGTATAAAAGACTCTTTTGAAAATTTAAAAAGAAAATGGGCCTTGCTCGAAGAAGCTCGGTCACCCCGTTTTTTTCTTTTTTTCTTTTTTTTTTTTTACTCTCTTTTTCAGGCTGATCCCTTGGAGCACAGAGTCTCTCTGCATTCATTTATCTGCCCAGGTTTCTAAGACCTGAATGGGAAGACGTTCTGTGTCTTCACTCCCTTGGGAGATCGGGAGGGCACCAGTGGCCTCCGTGAACAGGGCAAACCTCTTGTCTGGGAGTTTTATTGGCTTTCTATGTAAACCAAGGAATATCAGCATCTTTCTCTCCTCTATTTTCTTATCTACAACATTCTTTCCTTATCTCTCTCTAAATCAATTGCCGACGCCATTTCTCCTTCAGGTTCCCCTGGATCCTGTGGGGGCTGGACCCTGGCGGACCCCCAGGGGTGTTGAAGTTGTCAGTTTCCAGGATGCTCCCCAGTGTGACACCCCCATGCTGTCTGTCACTATTTTGCTTTCAGGAAAAGAGAAGAAGGTTGCCATGCTTGGCATCACAAATGACCTGACACTTTGATAGTGGTTCCAAGTGGTAGAAGCCACGAGTGTGACCAGATCAGCCCTGGGTGGCCTGTGGACAGTCCTCACATACACTCCAGTGATGTCTCAACACTCTCTTCTGAACATAGACTACTTTCTGGCACCTGGAAAGTTGGGTCACAGAGTTTGGGTTGCTTCATTATGCTGTGTTGACATCTTATTGTCACTTCTTGCTCCTTCTTGATATAACTGGAACAAAAAAAGAAGAAAATGACTCTGTGTACCTAAGTCATTGGCATGTGTGTTTACATAGTCTCTTTGCATTCAAGAGTGTACTCAACACATTTAGTTCCATGGTTGGGAAATGAGACAAGCTTTCATATTGCAATAAAAACTAAGTTCTTCTACTTTGGTTTCCAAGAAGTATTTTTGCTCCTTGGAAATGCAGTAAAAAGAGTGAAATACTCTGGCTTTAGCAATTGGATGCAAGCAGTGCTTTTTTTCTGATGAGTCCTTTTCAGAAAGCCGGTGAGAAGCCTCTGTAAAGATACACTGTCATGAAACTATGAGATTTTCCTGCACCTACATGGCTCTTTATTCTTTTTCCTGGGCCAGAGTATCCTCTTTCATTCAGTGCTGGGAGCTCAGTGGCTGATTCCTGTTAGGTGACTGAATCTGAGAGTTCCTGCAGACACAGCTAAGATTCCAAGTTCCTGTATCTTTCTGGTGTTTTGGACTGAGCACAACATTTTCTGCTCAACTAAGGGAAATCAAATAGACCATCTTGATACTGTAGGGAAGAAAAATGGAAAGCATGGCTTTTTGCTTGTTCAAATAACTTTCTTAATACCTCTTCTTCATCTTGGGACATATTCTCTTCCTGGGTGTTTAGAAAGAACCACCCGAAAGACTAACTTTCAAACAAAAAAGATGAAAAGAGCATTACAAAATTGCTGAGTACGTATTTATACTCACACTCTACTTGTAATGATGGTAGGCAAGCTCAGCTGACCAAAGGAGATGCTGGGAGGAGCTTATAGTGGGAGGGGTTGGAGGTGGAGGCTTTGGGGCAGGTGGCTGGCTCTTCAGGCATTCCCTGGGGTCAACAGCAAGTTGTCCTGGGTGGCATTCGTGTATTCATTTAGTAGCTACTAGGGGAACCAGGGCTCTTTGTACATGGGGAAGATGATTAGAATAATGGTTGGATGAGAATGAACTTGAGAGCAAGTGCTTGATGGTGACCAGTTGTCTGATCTCTCGTCTGCCGAGCCCACTATAAGCTCAATCCTGGACCCCGACCATGACCTGACTTCAAAGGGGCTTAACTTCCATTTCTCCTTCAGGTTCCCCTGGATCCTGTGGGGGCTGGACCCTGGCGGACCCCCAGGGGTGTTGAAGTTGTCAGTTTCCAGGATGCTCCCCAGTGTGACACCCCCATGCTGTCTGTCACTATTTTGCTTTCAGGAAAAGAGAAGAAGGTTGCCATGCTTGGCATCACAAATGACCTGACACTTTGATAGTGGTTCCAAGTGGTAGAAGCCACGAGTGTGACCAGATCAGCCCTGGGTGGCCTGTGGACAGTCCTCACATACACTCCAGTGATGTCTCAACACTCTCTTCTGAACATAGACTACTTTCTGGCACCTGGAAAGTTGGGTCACAGAGTTTGGGTTGCTTCATTATGCTGTGTTGACATCTTATTGTCACTTCTTGCTCCTTCTTGATATAACTGGAACAAAAAAAGAAGAAAGTGACTCTGTGTACCTAAGTCATTGGCATGTGTGTTTACATAGTCTCTTTGCATTCAAGAGTGTACTCAACACATTTAGTTCCATGGTTGGGAAATGAGACAAGCTTTCATATTGCAATAAAAACTAAGTTCTTCTACTTTGGTTTCCAAGAAGTATTTTTGCTCCTTGGAAATGCAGTAAAAAGAGTGAAATACTCTGGCTTTAGCAATTGGATGCAAGCAGTGCTTTTTTTCTGATGAGTCCTTTTCAGAAAGCCGGTGAGAAGCCTCTGTAAAGATACACTGTCATGAAACTATGAGATTTTCCTGCACCTACATGGCTCTTTATTCTTTTTCCTGGGCCAGAGTATCCTCTTTCATTCAGTGCTGGGAGCTCAGTGGCTGATTCCTGTTAGGTGACTGAATCTGAGAGTTCCTGCAGACACAGCTAAGATTCCAAGTTCCTGTATCTTTCTGGTGTTTTGGACTGAGCACAACATTTTCTGCTCAACTAAGGGAAATCAAATAGACCATCTTGATACTGTAGGGAAGAAAAATGGAAGCATGGCTTTTTGCTTGTTCAAATAACTTTCTTAATACCTCTTCTTCATCTTGGGACATATTCTCTTCCTGGGTGTTTAGAAAGAACCACCCGAAAGACTAACTTTCAAACAAAAAAGATGAAAAGAGCATTACAAAATTGCTGAGTACGTATTTATACTCACACTCTACTTGTAATGATGGTAGGCAAGCTCAGCTGACCAAAGGAGATGCTGGGAGGAGCTTATAGTGGGAGGGGTTGGAGGTGGAGGCTTTGGGGCAGGTGGCTGGCTCTTCAGGCATTCCCTGGGGTCAACAGCAAGTTGTCCTGGGTGGCATTCGTGTATTCATTTAGTAGCTACTAGGGGAACCAGGGCTCTTTGTACATGGGGAAGATGATTAGAATAATGGTTGGATGAGAATGAACTTGAGAGCAAGTGCTTGATGGTGACCAGTTGTCTGATCTCTCGTCTGCCGAGCCCACTATAAGCTCAATCCTGGACCCCGACCATGACCTGACTTCAAAGGGGCTTAACTTTGCTGGCAGAAATAGCCTGTTTATGGTATCCCCAGGCTCTGGCCCAGGCCTGTTCTTGCCTAGGCAGATGGAGAACAGGGAACATGACTCAAGGTGACCAAAGGGGTCTGACATGCCCAGGCTAGGAGCTTAGAGGAGTGGGAATGTCTTCCAGCTCCTTCAAATTGCCAACATCCACTGGATCATGGAAAAAGCAAGAGAGCTCCAGAAAAACATCTATTTCTGCTTTATTGACTATGCCAAAGCCTTTGACTGTGTGGATCACAATAAACTTTGGAAAATTCTGAAAGAGATGGGAATACCAAATCACCTGACCTGCCTCTTAAGAAATCGGTATGTAGGTCAGGAAGCAACAGTTAGAACTAGACATGGAACAACAGACTGGTTCCAAATAGGAAAAGGAGTACATCAAGGCTGTCTATTGTCACCCTGCTTATTTAACTTATATGCAGAGTACATCATGAGAAATGCTGGGCTGGAAGAAACACAAGCTGGAATCAAGATTGCTGGGAGAAATATCAATAACCTCAGATATGCAGATGACACCACCCTTATGGCAGAAAGTGAAGAGGAGCTAAAGGGCCTCTTGATGAAGCTGAAAGAGGAGAGTGAAAAAGTTGGCTTAAAGCTCAACATTCAGAAAACGAAGATCATGGCATCCAGTCCCATCACTTCATGGGAAATAGATAGGGAAAAAGTGGAAACACTGTCAGACTTTATTTTTGGGAACTCCAAAATCACTGCAGATGGTGACTGCAGCCATGAAATTAAAAAACACTCACTCCTTGGAAGAAAAGTTATGACCCACCTAGATAGTATATTCAAAAGCAGAGACATTACTTTGCCAACTAAGGTCCGTCTAGTCAAGGCTATGGTTTTTCCTGTGGTTATGTATGGATTTATGGCAGAAAGTGAAGAGGAGCTAAAGGGCCTCTTGATGAAGCTGAAAGAGGAGAGTGAAAAAGTTGGCTTAAAGCTCAACATTCAGAAAACGAAGATCATGGCATCCAGTCCCATCACTTCATGGGAAATAGATAGGGAAAAAGTGGAAACACTGTCAGACTTTATTTTTGGGAACTCCAAAATCACTGCAGATGGTGACTGCAGCCATGAAATTAAAAAACACTCACTCCTTGGAAGAAAAGTTATGACCCACCTAGATAGTATATTCAAAAGCAGAGACATTACTTTGCCAACTAAGGTCCGTCTAGTCAAGGCTATGGTTTTTCCTGTGGTTATGTATGGATGTGAGAGTTGGACTGTGAAGAAGGCTGAGCGCTGAAGAATTGATGCTTTTGAACTGTGGTGTTGGAGAAGACTCTTGAGAGTCCCTTGGACTGCAAGGAGATCCAACCAGTCCATTCTGAAGGAGATCAACCTTGGGATTTCTTTGGAAGGAATGCTGCTAAAGCTGAAACTTCAGTACTTTGGCCATCTCATGCGAAGAGTTGACCCATTGGAAAATATTTTGATGCTAGGAGGGATTGAGGGCAGGAGGAGAAGGGGACGACCGAGGATGAGATGGCTGGATGGCATCACCGACTCAATGGACATGAGTCTGAATGAACTCTGATAGTGATGAACAGGGAGGCCTGGCATGCTGCAATTCATGGGGTCACAAAGAGTCGGACACGACTGAGCGACTGAACTGAACTGAACTGAATTACTTTACAATATTATCATGGTTTATGCCATACATCAACATGAATCAGCCATAGGTATACATACGCTCTTCCCTCTTGAATATTCCTCCCACCTTCCTGTCCATCCCACCCCTCTAGGTTGTTACAGAGCACTGGTTTTGGGTTCCCTGCATCATACAGCAAATTCTCACTGGCTATCTGTTTTACATATGGTAATGCATATGTTTCAATGCTATTCTCTCAAATCATTCCACGCTCACCTTCTCCCACTGTTTCCAAAAGTCTGTTCTTTATGTCTGTGTCTCCTCTGCTGCCCTGAAAGTAGGGTCATCAGTACTGTCTTTCTAGATTCCATATATGTGCATTAACATGAAATATTGTTTTTCTCTTTCTGACTTCACTCTGTATAATAGGCTCTAGGTTCATCCACCTCATCAGAACTGACTCAAATGCATTCCTTTTTATAGCTCAGTAAGATTGCATTGTGTATATGTACCACATCTTTATCCATCCATCTCATCCATCTGTTGATGGATGTCTAGGTTGCTTCCATGTCCTAGTTATTCTAAATAGTGCTGCAATGAACAGTTAGATTCTTCTTATAGCAAAAGACTATGGCAAGGCACTGAGGAAAGCGTAACCTTTCCTCTAACCTAAAGGAAAAAGATTCCAAGTAAGTGAAATACTAATATAAAATTCTCCTTTTGGTAATTGTATTTTGATAATAAGGAGGCTACTAGAATAAGGCACAAGCATCAGAAATTTCCTTTTCAAGATCTGTAGTCAGGTCACCATGCTTCTCCATGTTGAGAATCAGAGTATCTTGGTTTCTTGAAAGAATCAGTATTCTGTAAGTTGACAGTATGTTGAGTCTCTGTGGGCTGAGCAAGAGTCTCATCACTTTTAATTAAAAGGACAGATGGAGCACATGTCCCAGTTCAACTTATTTCATTCTGATTCTAATAATTAATTTTCTTATTCAGACATAGGGACACGGTCTGAAGGGACACTTCATTCTTTTCACTCTTTTCCATAGAAACAGTAAATAGTGTTATGATGACAATTGATGTTTTTCACATCTTCAAGCTAATTTCTATTTAAAAATCATTTCAGGATCTGTGGTGCCAAGTCATTGATATGTCTGTTCTGTGGTTGCTTCTAGGCCTCCTTATCCTTACAGGAGTGTGCTTCATTTTCCCAAATGACCTTGGAGATGGGAAAGATAAGAATGGGAATACAGTGGTATTTCTGATACTTAAAACTGCAGTGGAAAAAAAAAACCTGCAGTTTTTTTTCCCCCAAGCTATTCAACATATCCTGGGTTTGGTAACAGCCATCCACAGTCTCTTCCCAGATGCCTCACAAAAGGAGGGAGGGGTGGGCTTACAGCAGCAATGCTTGAGGCCAGACTTTAAATCTAGACCATTAAACAATGCTCATTGTTCCTCTATAAAAATTCTTTCACCAAAAGTACTACTGAATTTATTAATAGGCCATATATTTCCACAGAAGGATTAAGGTGATTTACTACTGTAAAACAATGTGGTTCAATAGAAAACTAGCATTTTGGGGATCAAGGAGATGTGACTCAGTTAACCACTAAGGCTGACGTTGTTGCCATGCTTGAATTTCAGATTTGGTCCTAAGGTTCCTTGAATTGGGGCAAAGAGGAAAAGGTCAAGTTTTCTGACAAAGAGAAAGAGGAAGCATAGTGTCTTAAGAGAAGCAAAATTTTTTTTTCCTGGATCTGAAATTTAAAAATTTCTCGGCGGGTGAGCTCGTGTGCGGCAGCGACGGAGTCGGCATCGGCTACAGTGGGAGACTTTGGCGCAATGTCTCACACCATCTTGCTGGTACAGCCTACCAAGAGGCCAGAAGGCAGAACTTACGCTGACTATGAATCTGTGAATGAGTGTATGGAAGGTGTTTGTAAAATGTATGAAGAACATCTGAAGAGAATGAATCCCAACAGCCCCTCTATCACATATGATATCAGTCAGCTGTTTGATTTTATTGATGACCTGGCAGACCTCAGCTGCCTTGTTTACCGAGCTGATACCCAGACATACCAGCCTTATAACAAAGATTGGATTAAAGAGAAGATCTACGTGCTCCTTCATCGACAGGCCCAACAGGCTGGGAAATAGTTGAGTCTTGAAGCATTAGGGGAACGGGGGTGGGCTTGGAACACAGGTTGTGTGCAGTGTGCTGTAGTGGAAGTTTTGTATTATAGTTACCCTGTTTCCATTTTGGTATACCCTAGCCAGAATTGAATGTATTAGATAAAATGTGATGATCTTGTTCAATCTGAAAACCCCTTTGCCCCCCCCCCCTTTTTTTTCACTTAAACATTTTTATGATGATTTAGATGAAAGTTGGTTTTTGTCAGTTAATGTTGGTTCCAGTCCCTCAAACTGTTCATACCTGCTTTATAACATCCACTGTACTAATCCTCCTTCAAATTGGGGTGGGGAGTAGAGGCACAGTTTAGTTACGTCCTCAACATAAAGTCTTGGTGAAAACAAATAAATGTTCTTTAGTTTAAAAAATAAATAAATAAATAAATAAAATAAAAATTTCTCAAATGAGGCCAGCTTTACATTTCTTTCTTGACCCACCAATTCAAGAAATATATTTTTTTAATTTTACAAAGAATGTTGGGACTATAAATAAGTAAGGAAGAGGAGAAAGATGGTGGAATAGAAGGATGTGAGCCCACCTCTTCTTATGGAAACACCAAAATCTCAACTATTGCTGAACAAGCATCAACAAAAAAAATGCTAGGACCTATCAAAAAAGATATCCTACATCCAAAGACAGAGAAGGAGCCACAATGAGATGGTGGGGGGGCCCATAATCTGATAAAATCAAATCCTATACATGCCAGGCGGGTGACTCACAAACTGGAAAATAATCATGCTACCAAAGTTCTCTCACCCGGAATGAAAATCCTGAGCCCATGTCAGGGTCCCCAGCTTGGGAGTCTGGCAATGGGAGGAGGAACCGCCTTCACTTGCCTTTGAAGGTCAGTGGGGTTTGATTGCAGGAATTCCATAGGACTAGGGGAAACTGAAACTCCACTCTTGGAGGGTGTACATAAGGTCTCGTGCACACCAGGAATTGGGGTAAAATGCAGTGACCTCATCAGAGATGGGGTCAGACTCACCTGCTAATATCGGACAGTCTCTTGTGGAGGAAGGGGGAACGGCTCACGGTGAAGACAAAAACACTGGTGGCCGCAGTCCTTGGCACTAGCCCTCTTGGACCTGGCCCCACCCAACAGGTGGTCGGCTCCAATTCTGGGATGTCTAAAGCCAAACAACCAACAGAGTGGGAACACAGTTCCACCCATCAGCAGACAGGCTGCTTAAAGCTGTCCTGAGCACACAGCTGTCTGACAAACTATACTCCCTGACATACTCTTGTCCACCACCAGAAAGACAAGAGCCAGTTCCACCATCAGTGGGCAGGTTCCAGTCCCTCCCACCAGGGAGCCTGCACAAGCCTCTTAGCCTCATCCACCAGGGGGCAGACAGCAAGAACTACATTCCTGCAGCCTACAAACCAGAAACTGCAATCACAGAAAGTTAGACAAAATTAGACAGCAGAGGAATACCTTCCAGATGAAGGAACAAGATAAAACCCTAGAAGAACAACTGAAGTGGAGTGAGTGGAAATAGGCAATCTACCTGAAAAAGAATTCACAGTAATGATAAGAAAGATGACCCAAGACCTTGGAAAAACAATGGAGGCACAGATCAAGAAGATACAAGAAATGTTTAATAAAGACCTGAAGAAATAAAGAGCGAACAGAGGTGAACAATACAACAACTGAAATGAAAAATACACTAGAAGGAATCAATAGCAGAATAACTGAGGCAGAAGAACAGGTAAGTGAGCTGGAAGGCAGAATGGTGGAAATCACTGCTGCAGAACAGAATAAAGAAAAAAGAATGCAAAGTAACAAGAAGTGTCTAAGAGATCTCTGCGAAAACAATGCACCAACGTTCACATTACTGGGGTCCTAAAAAGAGAAGACAGAGCAAGAGAAAGGACTTGAGAAAATATTTGAAGAGATAATAGCTGAAAACTTTCCTAACATGGGAAAGGAAGCAGTAACCCAAGTCCAGAAATAGCAGCATCTATGGAGGAATATGCTGCTGACATATAGTAATCAAATTGACAAAAATAAAAGACAAAGAAAAAAATACTAAAAGCAACAAGGGAATAGTAACAAATAATGTAGAAGGGAACTTGCATAAGACTATCAGCTGATTTCTCAGCAGAAACTCTGCAGGCTAGAAAGGCATGATATATTTAAAATGATGAAAGGGAAGAAACTACAAGCAGGAATACTCTACCCAGCAAGGCTCTCATTCAGATCAAACAAAGAAATCAAAAGGTTTACAGACAAGAGAATTAGGCACCATCAGACCAACTGTGCAACTAATCCTAAAAGAACTTCTCTAGGTGGAGAAGAGAAGGCCACAACTAGAAAAAAAAATTACAAATAGAAAAGCTCACCTGTAAAGGCAAACATACAGTAAAGGTAGGAAATCATCTGTACACAAATATGATATCAGAACCAGCAAGTGTGAGAAAAGGAGTGCACAAATGCAGGGTGTTGGAAATGAATCTGAAATTAGAAGACAGCAACTTAAAACAATCTTGTTTATATACTGCTATATCAAAATCTCGTGGTAACTGCACACCAAAAATCTACAGTAGGTACACACACAAAAAAGAAAAAGGGATCAAAACATAACACTTAAGTTGGTCAGAAAAATTACAGTAGAAGAGGGCAAAAGAGGAAGGGAGCAAAGTGGAGCTACAAAAACAGATCCAAAACTGCCGGAAGCCAGTGTGAGGAATCCCACCCGTGACAAGGTCACGAGGAAGGAAGCCTGACAAAATGCAAGAACGTGATCAGGCTTCAGGGATTCCCCCTGGAATTTCCTGAGCATGTACCCCCAAAACCAAAAATCTGCCGGCTTTTTTACTCTATCTGCTCTTCTGACATTCTCTGGAAAAAGTCAAATCTGGGCTTTACTCTTCTGCATTTGAAAGGGATGTTTCAGTTAAGCCCCTTCTGATAGCTCTTTAGCTTGCCCAACAGGTTTCCCCAGACCTCTTACAGCTTGTGAATTGCTTGCAGCTGCCCACGAGAGACACAAAGCTTAAAAGCATCTTAAAGATACAGAGCCTTTTCTAAAGAGTTAAAAATTATATTGGTAGAGGGTTTTCACTGTTGACTCAATGACTGCTGCCAGGCCTCCATATTCTTTATCTTTTAGGCACCTGGGGGGATGTTAATCAATGTAAACAGGATATGGAAAAAGATATATAGTAGTTTTGATGTTAGCAACACCAGACTTTTGAGTTAATTACTTTTCTTTTGTTGTAAATCACTGTACTCCTTTTACTTGTTATAAATTGCTGTATCTTTGCTATGTAAGAATGCAACTTTATTTAGTGCTTTCTGAGAGTGGCACCAGACTTTGGGAAAATCAACACAAATAAGTCTTCTGGTTGACAAACCCTTATCAGAAAAAAGGCTGTAAAATGTTATTTGGCCCTTTTGGCCAGAAGACTATGTAAATTACCTTAGACTTGTGTATACAACTAGGTATGCAGAGAGAAAAGCCTGGTTTTGATAAGAGTCTGGGCTGCTAACACTGCATAACTTTGTGTTACCCATTGATCTCTATGTATTATCAAAAGTATACAAAGGCCTTCTGAACAATAACGGATAGACCAGTTTCTCGGACCAGTTTCTCAGACTAGTCTCTCGGCCTAGTTTCTTGGGAATCTGGCTCCCGCGTGTCTCTCGCGCTCGCTCTCTCTCTCTTTTTCTCCCTCTCCCTCCCTCCCCTTTTTTGGCTGAATTCCCATCTGTAGGCGGGGCAGCTCACCACGTCTACTTACTTGTCCTGGCTTCTAAGATCCCTAAAAGAGAGAGCCGAAGGCGGGGCACTCTCCAGTATTCAAACGGGCGCGCCGGTGGCCCAACGTAGATGGTTCAAGTTCTTTGTCTGGAACTATTGGTCTTCCCCGTAAGCCAAGTTATTCAGTCTCTTTTCTCCACTTAATTTTTCTACTACACTATTTCTTCCTAATCTAATCTTATACTTATAAATAAATAAGTTTTTTCCTTGCCTACTCTGTCTCTCCTTCGAATCACCCTGGTTCCACCGGGGCTGGACCCCGGCACAAAACAGTTAACAAAATGGTAGTAAGAACACGGTGGTGGTGGTGGTTCAGTAGCTAAGTTGTGTCCAGCTCTTGCAACCCCATCAACTGCAGCCTGCCAGGCTCTTCTGTCCACGGGATTCTCCAGGCAAGAATACTGGAGTGAGTCACCATTTCCTTCTCCCAGGGATCTTCCTGACCCAGGATCAGACCCACAGACAAGCATCTCCTGCATTGCAGGTGGGTTATTTTATCACTGAGTGACCAGAGAAGCCCTACATATTGATAATTACCTTTAACATAAATAGATTAAATGCTCCAACCAAAAGACACAGACTGGGTGAATGAATGCAAACACAAGATCCATACAGATGTTATCCACAAGTGATCTGCTTCAGAGCTAGGAAAACATACAGACTGAAACTGAGAGGATGGGAAAAGGTATTGCATGCAAATGAAAATCAAAAGAAAGCTGGAGTAGCAATATTCACATCAGACAAATAGACTTCAAAATAAAGACTGTTATAAGAGAAACAAAAGGAACTTTGGGGAGCGTAATCATATAATGTGACTAGGAAGAGGTTACAGGGCAAGGAATAATGAGTAGCACAACCAACTACTATTAAAGGGTATTTGTCACCAATTATAAAGATAAAAGGGCACTGATTAAAAAATAAACAAGAAAATGTTGCTTATTTAATTTTTAGTACACTCATAAAATATCAAGTCACTTCATTTCCTCATTTCTCTTAGGTTACTCATTGAAAGTTTTTAAAGTAGTATTTATTCTAAAATATCTGTATTTTCAGATGTCAACTCCATGAAGTTCTTAATAAGAAAATAGAACTTTAAAATGCATTTACATAAACCTACAGTGGGTTTCCCAGGTGGTGCTAGTGGTAAAGAACCTGTCAGCCAATGCAGGAGATATAAGAGACACAGGTTCAATTCCTGGGTTGGGAAGATCCCCTGGAGGAAGATCTTCAGGCCATCCCAGTATTCTTGTCTGGAGTATCCCATGGACAGAAGAGCCTGGCAGGCTACAGGCCTGACTACATGACTGAATGACTTAACCCACAAACCTACAGTACACAGATGATGATGTGCAGCAGATATACTTCCCAAAATCTGCATATTATGAAGATTTGATGACAATCCAATTTAGTCAAAGATGAAATAAATAAAAAAGAGTAATCTAATAGGAGGTCCTTACAAGCTGATAGCAGTGAGATGATTCTGTCAAGGGGCAGTCTCCTGCGCTGTGTTGCTGGCTCGTGTGCCTTCCTGATGTGAACTATAAATTCTAGGGAATGCTTGCCCTTTCAGTGACTACAGTGGGAGTTAGAGAGAGAGAGAGAAGGGCAAGAGAGGAAATGGAAGAAGAAGGAAGAGGAAGCCTGCTGCAGAGACCTGGTCCTGGACCTCACAATGTATCCTCCCTCTTTGCTGTCTTAGGCTCCCACCTAGAAGTGTGCCCCAGAGCAGGGGAAGCCAACTCTGAGTCCGGTTTACCAGCTGTGCTTCACTTTGACTCTGGGTTGAGCTCTCAGGGAGATCAGGCTTCACACTGTGTGTTCCTCCCGAGCAAGCACAAGTGCCTCCCCAGACTTCAGAGTGAAGAGTATGAGGGAGAAGCTCTGAGGGCTCGCCTAAGACACAAGATGCAGACTAGCTTATGGGAGCACAGGATCTCTGCTCTGATTCCAAGATACCCACCCAGCAGCACTGTTCAGCTCCAGAGGCGTGCAAGGCTTATAACTCCAACTGTTCCTCAAGTCCATGGAAGAGGAGGTGAGACACTAGTTTTTGTAATCACTTAGTTGCCATACTATAAATTTCAGAATGCTTTCCATGGCTGTGTGATTGCCACTGTCATTGATTTTTGTTCGGATATTTTTATTAATATCACTTCGTAATGGACAGAGTAGGATTATAACTCCTAGTTCAGTGTCTCAGACTGGCACTTCCTCCATTTGTAGGTTCATGGGGAAGCAGCAGTTGGAGATGCCATGGAGACATCCGGACCCTCCACACCCCTGGGGCATCTTGTGGCATCGGAAGGCGTCAAGGCCTGAGCTACTGCGGTATTCATCATCTTTCTGTCCACCCTGCCTTCCTCTTCTTCTTCCTCTTTCTCTCAGAAGGTGACTCCTTTCAGCAAAGGTGTCTTCCACAGGGCTCTGACGCTTCCCTCAGGAGGCCACTCTACTCCTCTCTGTCCTTTCCCACAGTTTTGATCCTTTCGGCATATCCTTCAGGTCCCCGCTGCCTCCCACAGCCCCACCTGCTGGAGTGGGGGAAAGGGTACTAGATGTGGGGTCCACGGGGCTTGTCTGAGTGTCTTGGTTCTCGGGCTTCAGCAAGTCACTCAGTTCTCCTGTGTGGCCACTGGAAGTATAGCACCTACTGTAAGGTGGATAAGAGAGCTTGTGAAACCAGTAAAACAGACTAGCCAGGTAAACTAGTATTGATTTTTTTTTTGTCATTTCTCATTATTTCTTAAAAGTTTAAGCTCACATGCTTTCTGGGTGTCACTTTAGGGTGAAAGGTGGGCACGAGTGAGCATACCTGTCAGGGAAACTCTCTGAGGACTCCTTGAAGGGCTGGGAGAACTTTTCTCTCACATTCTGTGTGTATGGGAGCTGGTTTTCCCAGGTCCCTCTGGGATGCTTAGGGGTCAGTGGTGCCTGGGGAATTTCCCAGGTAGGCCAGAGCAGCCCCTGAGAGCCCAGCTAAGGAGCACAAAGGCCACTTCTCTGGGCATAGTGACTCAAGTTCAAAGGAAGAGAATTTTAATCTCAGGTCTAGGAATGGCCATCAGGGATTTCAGACCCAAACTTGGACTTTTCAGTCCTAGACCACTGCTCGGGTCCCTGGAGTGTATTTTCTTTCTCCTCTTGAGTTCCTGTTTCAGCACAAATCACCTCAACCTTCCTCCTTCATTCTGTGTTTGCTGTAGGAGTTCATGCTTCTGAAAGGCTGGCTGAAACAGACATGCCGTCCCTCCTGAGATATCGAGCTATCATACATACTGTTGGCCAGAAGTACTGCCTGGACCCTGCTGTGATCGCTGGTGCCTTGTCCAGGCAGTCTCATGGCAGCAACGTCCTGGCCAATGTGGACAGTGTGGGTGATGGAGTCAGGGTAGTACAGGTAACCGCCATCAGTCATGATATCTCATAGGTCACTTCTTACAACCCAGGGGGTTCCTTCACATTTGTTAATTTTTAAAGAAAATATTTATTTATATGTATTTATTTGGCTGCGCTGGGTCTTAGTTGCAGCATGTGGGATCTAGTTCCCTGACCAGAGATTGAATCTGGGTTCCTTGCATTGGGAGCATGGAGTCTTAGCCACTGAATCACCAGGGAATACAGCGTTCAAAAAAACCTCAACATTCAAAAAACTAAGCTCATGGTATCTGGTCCCATCACTTCATGGCAAATAGATGGGGAAACAATAGAAGCAGTGAAAGACTTTATTCCCTTGGGCTGCATAATCAATGCAGATGATGACTGTAGCCCTGAAATTAAAAAATGCTTGCTCCCTGAAAGAAAAGCTATGACAAACCTAGATGGCATATTAAAAAGCAGAGGCATCACTTTACCAACAAAGGTCTGTATAGCCAAAGCTATGATTTTTCCAGTGGTCATGGATGGATGTGAGAGTTGGACCATAAAGAATGCAGAGAGCCAAAGAATTGATGCTTTCAAACTGTGGTTCTGGAGAAGACTCTGAAGAGTCCCTTGGAGAGCAAGGAGATCATACCAGTCATTCCTAAAGGAAATTAACCCTGAATATTCAATGGGACTTTCCTGTAGCTCAGATGGTAAAGAATCTGCCTGCAATGCAGGAGACCTGGGTTCGATCCCTCGATCAGGAAGATTCCCTGGAGAAGGAAATGGCAACACGCTCCAGTATTCTTCCCTGGAGAAATCCATGGACAGAGGAGCCCGGTGGGCTACAGTCCATGGGACCGCAAAGAGTCAGACATGAACGAGCAACTAACACACACACTCATTGGAAGGACTGATGCTGAAGCTGGAGCTCCAATACTTTGGCCACATAATTCGAAGAGCCAACTCATTGGGAAAGACTGATGCTGAGAAAGACTGAGAAGAGAAGGAGAAGGGGGCAGCAGAGGATGAGATGGTTGGATGGTATCACTGACTCAATGGACATGAGTTTGAGCAAGCTCTGGGACATTTGAAGAAGAGGAAAGCCTGGTGTGCTGCTCCATGGGGTCACAAAGATATGACTTAGTGACTAAACGACAAGATCACCAGGGAAGCCCTCTCCTCTTTTTGTTTCCTTCACATATATTGTTGCTGATGGCTTCCCTGAAGCATTTTCACAGAATACAGAGTGAAAGGTGCTCCCTGGAGCTGGAAGAGCCCAGCCCTGCCTGAGAGATGGGACCAGCACTTCTGCCTTGCTTAGAGCCATAATTTCTTCAACCATGCCCTATTCTGGATTTCCAATAAGGTGATGGTGCATAAGAGAGATCACAGACTGAGTTCTTGCTCTGTTGTAAACATGTGACC
This sequence comes from Madoqua kirkii, assembly GCA_006408675.1. Classification (NCBI taxonomy): domain Eukaryota; kingdom Metazoa; phylum Chordata; class Mammalia; order Artiodactyla; family Bovidae; genus Madoqua; species Madoqua kirkii. The sequence goes on along the minus strand of SJYC01052583.1, from coordinate 39,568 downwards.
TTGGATAAATCACTTACTCTCCCTGGATCTCAGTTTCCTCATCAACAAAATGCAATCTCAATGAATCATTATGAAGATTCAATGAAACAATGTGAAAAAGTAGCTGGTATTTGGTGGATTCTCAACAAATATTGAATTTGTCTTTCCCTTGTCTTCTGTCTACACAGTTCTTAGTTGTAAAGATTGATTTCATTTTTGTGCTAATTCTGGCCAGTATCACTTAGAACCGGATAGAACCTTTAAGGGAACTTGAATTCCACTGTTAAATTAACTATGGTGGGGGAACTGAGATGGCAAAGATGACAATGAGGCTTTTTCCTCTGTGTTTCACATTATTGTTTTAGTTGTTAAGAAACCTTTAAGTATTGCGGTCATAATTTAAGCTTTCAGGAAAACATATTCCTCAATGACCTTTAAACAGGCTACCCAAAGTATGTGACACTTGACAATTTAAAGGTACTTTCAAAAAATTTATCTTCTTTTGATCTGGGGACTCACCCAGATGGGGTTGGAGGGGGTTGGGGAAGACAAGTCATCCATCCTGTACAAGTTAGCAAATGGACTTTCAAGGACAGAGTCATTGCTGCAAAGTCACCTGGCAGCTGGAAAATGCAGAACTGGGCCGAGGACAGCATTAGTTGTAGAGGAGCTGGAAGGCTTTGAGCAAATACTGAAAATGTATTTACTCTACTCATAATGAAGGTTGGGAGCTAGAACGAGCATAACAGAGGGTTATGTGCGTTTATCGAGTGTCTGAGGCTGGGAATGGATGACGAAGGGTCATACGCCTGGCCTTGAAGCGTTTAAAGGCTTTTTTTTTTTTTTTTTTTTGACCACCTGTTTTTTGGAGCAAGGACTGTTGTTTCATGATAAGACTCCATTTAGAGTTTTGCCAAGGCTATGTTATGTCTTGGATGATGGGAACTGTACTTTATGCTTAAGTGCTTTGATGTTTATCAAAAAAGGCTACATGTAAGTCTGCTTTATGCTCTGTTCCCTGAGACCATAAAACTGCACAGCTGGATAATAAACTTTGTCAGTCCACTTGAGGCTGTCCCTGAGTGTTCCTTTCAGAGCACGGTTCTCCGAGACTTACATTAGTGATGTTGTCACCAGCGTCATTTCTCCTGCCCTGTTCTGCCTTCTTTCTAAAATCTCATTCTTGGGGAAAGGACGAGCCATCTCCCCAGAGTCAGACATTTCTCCTACGTGTGATGAGACACACATGGTGGCTAAGAAAAGTCAGAAATAGCTTCAGACATCCAGATATATGAAAGAAGAGTTATGAGTACAGATAGAAAAACCTCTTTCTAACCTTTTCTAGGGGCGGGGGGCGGGGGAGTTGTGTTTACAGCATGGAAGGAGGGCATCAGACTGGTCCCTACACTGTGCCACCTCTGGTTTCCAGCTGTGTCCATCACCACTCCCTTGAAGCCCTTGCCCCACCTTGTAGCTTTACTATTTACCCTTGGGGAGATTGAAGGTGGCAATGGTTCTACCAAAGGAGGAGGAGAGAAAAAGAAGGGAAATGAAAAAGTAGCCTTGATCCCAGGAAGCTGAGAGACCTACTGCCTCTCTTCCTGCAGGACCCTGGTCTTTATGCCCCACATCCTGGATCAGTGAGGCCCAGGTTTCCCAAGTGACGAAGTCCTGACTGTAAGAATAAAAGAAACCCAGAGGAGGTTCCCAACCTAGACCTCTGACCAGTACCTGAGAGGTGCGTGTTCCCCATGGGTCGGTTTCCCAGCATGAAATTAACAGGAATGCAATGTAATATGTTGCATCCGATTACCCCAAACTTCAGCTGCCTCCTGAAAAGCAACTCAGAAAGAGAATCTGAGTTAACTGCGGAGCACTCTGCCACGTGAGGAGCTGTGGGGTCAGCATTAACCAATGTCACAAATTCTAGGTGGACTCTGTGCCTACATGGGAGGTGCTGGCTACATCCAAAGCAGCCAGGACCTGAGCTGTGACTTCTGCAACGATGTCCTTGCACAAGCCAAGTACTTGAAGAGACAAGGCTTCTAAAATTTCAGCTCAAACCCAAGATCCCTATCATGTAGTCGGCCTCAGCCATTACACAAATAAAAGTAGCCAATGAGGCCAATAACTGTGAATCTGAGTTTGCCTGAATGTCATCAAAATAACGTGACTCACATTAAAGAATTATTACCTGCATTTTGTGGTCTGATGTGTGTGTAAATAAAGGGCTGTGTCTCTTTAAAGATATTTTTATTGGGCTTCCCAGGTGGCTCAGTGAGAAAGAATCTACCTGCCAAGACACAGGAGACATGGGTTTTGTCCTTGGATTGGGAAGATCCCCTGAAGAAGGAAATGGCAATCCACTCTAGTATTCTTGCCTGGGAATTCTCATGGAGAGAGGAGCCTGGCAGGCTATGGTCCATGGGGTTCCAAAGAGTTGCACATGACTGAGCATATATGCATGCAAATACATGTGTATATGCATGAGTTGTAATGTGGATTTCCATGAAATGCTTCCTGTACCTCATTGGTTTGCATTGCTGGATTAGGAAATAAAAATACTAGATTCCAGTTAAATTTGAATTCTAGATAAATGATTTTTTTTTTTAGTCCAAGTCCCATGCAATATTTGGAACACAACCTAGACAGTGTACTAAAAAGCAAAAACATCACTTTGCCCAGAAGGTCCATATAGTCAAGGCTATGGTCTTTCCAGTAGTCATGTATGGATGCAAGAATTGGACCATAAAGAAGGCAGAAAGCCAATCACTAAAGAACTGATGCTTTCAAACTATGGTACTGGAGAAGAGTCTTGAGAGTCCCTTGGAGATCAAACCAGTCCTTCCTAAAGGAATCAACCCTTATTACTCACTGAAAGGACTAATGCTGAAGCTGAAACTCCAGTGCTTTGGCCACCTGATGCGAAGAGCTGATTCACTGAAAAGACCCTGATGCTGGGAAAGATTGAAGACAAAAGTAGAAGAGGGCAACAGGGGATGAGATGGTTGAATGGCATCACCAATTCAATAGACATGAACTTGGGCAAACTCCAAGAGATGGTGAGGGACAGGAAGGCCTGAGGTGCTGCAGTCCATGAGGTTGCAAAGAACTGGGCATGACTTGGTGACTGAACAATAGTCGTTGTCTATCTGAAATTCAAATATAACTGGTCATTTGGTTATTGTGTCTGGCAATCCTATCACTGATTTCTTCATAGTTTCAAATTTTTATTGAAAACTTTTAATGAGATAAAGGGTAAGAAGGTGGCCAGACCCATCTGCTTGGGGGAATAGCTTTGAAACAGTAAGGAAGGTGGCAAGGCACACTCAAAAAAAAACAAAAACAGTCATTGAGGATAGAACAAAAACTAGTTAGTACCAACTAGGTCCAAGAGTGTGAACATTTTACTTCTGGTACACCCTGATATTGGAAAAGATTGATGGCAAAAGGAGAAGGGAGCAGCAGAAGATTAGATAGCATCACTAACTAATGGACATGAATTTCAGCAAACTCTCAGAGATAGTGCAGGACAGAGGAGCCTGGCATGCTGCAGTTCATGGGGGCACAAAGAGTCACATATGACTTAGTGACTGAACAACAAAGACCCTGAGTCTGAGTATATGCCCATTCAAATATATTAGCTAAATGACATGCCCCCAGGTACCACGACAGTTTGGAGGTCCACTGTAAAGGGCCAAAAAGTGGGAGTGGCCCAATTCCTAGAAATCTTTGCCTTTTCTCCAAAATAGTTGTTATAATCCTCTCACTCATTACCCTGTGAAGTTACACAGCCCATAAAAGCTGACCACCCCTATTTCAGGGTCTCTCACTTTCTGAGATGGCCCATAGTCTGTGACTTGTTTCTCCCAGGGCCTCTCTCCCTTCCTGAGACAACTCCATGCACTGAGGTGGCTCTCACTTTTTGATACAGTTTGCATTCTGTTTGTGGAACGTGTGTTTCTCTAAATTAATCCACTTCTTAGCTGCCACCTTGCCAGGAGCCACTACAGGAGATCCCACACATGACAAAGGTCATGTGGAGAAGAACTGATAGGCAAAGGCAGGTCAGGATTCGAGGGGCTCTCTGGACCTGCTCGAGCATCTACCCCAAAACCAGAAACTGTCTGTCTTACTATTTTATGTCTTTCACCAACTCCTCTGACATTAACAGGGGGCTATCCCCGACCACATTTTTCTGGAAAAAATCAACTTAGGGCTGTAGCTAATAAGTCTCTTAGACATGATAGGAATATTTCAAATCAAACTAGAGGGCTAGAATGCCCTCTGTTGGCATTCTAGCTTGTCTTACAGGTTTATCCAGACTCTTGCAGCTACACATATGATTATTCACAGCCTCCCAACTGTGAGAGGCATCGGAAGCCTAAACATATAGAGCCTTTCAAAGAGTTAAAAACTATTAGAGTAGTGCTGGTATAGGATTTCACTGTTGAGCCAATGTTTGCTGCTAAGTTCCCATATCTCTTATCCACTGTGCACCTGGGAGTGCATTAGTTAACATAGTTGGAATGTAAGAAAAACAAGTGTAGCCTTGAAATTAACCACATCAGACCTTTGAGCTAATTGATTATTTCTTGTAACTCACTACATCTTTGCTCCATGAGAAATGTAACCCTGTTTAATACTTTCTGAGGCTGACATAGATTAGAAATATAAAGAAAAAACATTTCAGGGAAAATAAGTTTTCTGGTTGAGCAGCCTTTATCAAAAGAGGGTCATAAAATGTTCATAGGCCTCCAAGGCCAGAAGATAATGTACATAACATTATTTATGGGAAAGGTATGCAGAAAAAGACAAAACAGATGTAATGTTTGGGCTGACTCTGTGTGACTTTGCATCTTTCATTTCCCTCTATGTACAAGTTAAGGTATAAAAGCTTCCCTGGAAAATAAAGTGACAGACCAGGACCGGTTCCACGAAAGCCTGGTTCCCCCATGTCTTTCTTTCTTTCCCTCTCTTACTCTTTTTCAGGCTGATCCCTTGAAGCATAGAGGCTCTCTACATTCACTTTCCTCCCTGGGCTTCTAAGACCTGAATGGGAAGCACTCTGCATCTTCACTCCCTCGGAAGACTGGGAGGGCACCTGCGGCCTCCGTGAACAGAGCAAGTCCCTTGTCTTGGGGCTTTATTGGCTTTCTGTGTAAACCAAGGAACATCAGCTTCTATTCTTTCCTCTCATTCATTCATTCATTCTCCAACACCTTTTCTCATGAGGGTTCCCCTGGATCATGTGGGGGCTGGACCCCAGCACCACCTCATCTCTAATGAATTCTTTCTGTGATGAGACATAAAGAACCTGAGCTTCATTAAGTCCTGAGACCAGGTGTGTGATCTCAATTATTGGGTAGGCCAAAAAGTTTGCGTGGATTTTTCCTCTACATTTTGTGGAAAAACCCAAATGAATTTTTTGGGCAAGTCTAAAAACAGTGGGTTCAAGACCCAATCTCTGATGTGCAGTTTCAGTTTCAGGAGGGTGATTTTTAAACTTTGCAACATTATCTTAACCCTAGATCTTTCTGACATGTAAGCTCACCTCTTTCACCTCTTTCTCTCCTCTGCTGGACCACAGAGTCTTCTATATCCAATTTCCCCCAACTCAGTTAAGCTCTCCCCTTGTTTGAGAACCAGACAGTGATTCCTCAGGCTTTCCCTGTGGCTCAGCAGTAAAGAATCTGCCTGCAAGGTAGGAGCCACAGGAGATGCAAGTTCTATCCTTGGTCAGGAAGATCCCCTGGAGGAGAACTTGGCAACTCACTCTAGTATTCTTGCTTGGAGAATCCCATGGACAGAGGAGCCTGGAGGGCTACAGTCCATGGGGTCGCAAAGAGTCAGACACGACTGAAGCAGCTTAGCACACACACACAGTGATTCCTCAGTTGGAGCTGCCCTCAAGGACACTGACAACACACTACACTGCTAAATTTAGTCTCATGGTTGCACACTATAAAACTATCTATCAACACTTTACAGAGGGTCATTCTAGAATACCTGTTATCATTTCAACCAAAAATATATATTTTTTAAACAACAACTTTGTCTCAGCATATATGAAGCACTGTATCAGAGGTTCTGCCCTCAGGAACTGTTAAATCACTCAACTGAGTTGAGAATAGCAGCCAGCCACACGTGCACACAAGGTACAGATGCATGGCAGACACCGGGTGATTGTGTAAGTGCTTGCATTCTGTGTTAAGAAATATGCAGAAGCTACTCATGACCATTCAGTTCAGTTGAGTTCAGTTCAGTCACTCAGTCATGTCCGACTCTTTGCGACCCCATGAATCACAGCACGCCAGGCTTCCCTGTCCATCACCAACTCCTGGAGTTCACTCAGACTCATGTCCATAGAGTCGGTGGTGCCATCCAGCCATCTCATCCTCAGTCGTCCCCTTCTCCTCCTGCCCCCAATCCTTCCCAGCATCAGAGTCTTTTCCAATGAGTCAACTCTTCACACGAGGTGGCCAAAGTATTGGAGTTTCAGCTTTAGCATCATTCCTTCCGAAGAAATCCCAGGGTTGATCTCCTTCAGAATGGACTGGTTGGATCTCCTTGTAGTCCAAGGGACTCTCAAGAGTCTTCTTCAACACCACTGTTCAAAAGCATTAGTGTCCTTAAACTCCTCCAGGGATACCTCCTTCTTGTCTCCCAACCCCCTGCCTTTCAAGACCACTCTAAAGCCTGAATCCAGGGAAGGGATTCTCACTCAGGACAGGAAGACTGAGAAGCCCTCAGGAAACAGCTCTGAAGATTTCCATTTCCCTGGCACTAGGGAGGTGAACTGGGAGACACTGGTTGCAAGCCCAGATGAGAATTAGTTGGGTGAATAAAGTCCTGAAATCACACCAGGGTAGCTCGTGTAGGCAGATTGGGTAGGGTGTCCCCAGAAGAAGAGAACAAGTCTCTGAAACAGGAGGGAAGGGTGCAGGGCACAATCTTTAAAAGAGTGAAAGAGCCACTGAGGGTGTGACATAACCTGGTTAGGACCAGTGAGGCATAGATGGCAGAAAATCAACTTCCAGTAGACTTGGAACCTCATTATGCACTCACTGAAATACATCAGCAGAACGACACACTCACAGGTGACATGATAGTTCTGAGGCTGACAATAAAAGGACAAAAAGTGGGCAGTGGCCCAATTTCTGGAAATCTCTGCCTCCTGAGGTTTTATCAACCTTATTAGGAGAATGAACAATCGGATACTTTAATGGGTTGGACATTTTTGATTGGTGGGGTGTAAAGTCCCGGAGACCAGAAGACTCTACCGGGTGTGAGACAGACATCCCACATAAAGAGGGTCCCGGTGAGTAAAAGACTCTATTGGGGTAAGGGACCCCGGCGAATACTGGTAGACCTACCTGGAGTCTTCTCCACCGTTCTTATGTGTCTTCTTGACACGTTTTTTCTAGAAGTACTGGGTCTATTGGGACTACCACACTAGTGAGTGGATCTCGGTCTGTAGGACCTTGCACTTCAGTTCACCCAGAATCCTTCGTACTGATACTTGTTTCGATCACCTCCACTACCTTAAGGTCAACTCGATAAAGTTTAGGACTTTCTACTACGACACTTTCATGACGTGAGTTATACGGTCGTTTAACCCTTTTGAGTCGTCACCGGTGTCCTGACCTTTTCCAGTCAAAAGTAAGGTTAGGGTTCCTTTCCGTTACGGTTTCTTACAAGTTTGATGACGTGTTAACGTGAGTAAAGTGTACGATCATTTCATTACGAGTTTTAAGAGGTTCGGTCCGAAGTTGTCATCCTCTTGATACTTGAAGGTCGACAAGTTCGACCAAAATCTTTTCCGTCTCCTTGGTCTCTAGTTTAACGGTTGTAGGTGACCTAGTAGTTTTTTCGTTCTCTCAAAGTCTTTTTGGAGATGAAGACGAAATAACTAATACTGTTTCGGAAACCGACACACCTAGTGTTATTTGACCTTTTAAGACTTTCTCTACCTTTATAGTCTGGTGGACTGGACGGAGAACTCTTTAGACATGTGTCCAGTCCTTCGTTATCAATCTTAACCTGTACCTTGTTGTCTGACCAAGGTTTATCCTTTTCCTCATACAGTTCCGACATATGACAGTGTGACGAATAAATTGAATATACGTCTGTCTCATGTAGTACTCTTTGTGACCCTACCTAGAAGCACAAGCTGTAATCAAAACTGCCAGGAGAAATAGCAATAACCTCAGGTATGCAGGTGACCCCATCCTTATGCAGAAAGAGAAGAATTAAAGAGCCTCTTTTTGAAAGTGAAAGAAGAGAATGAAAAAGTTGGCTTAAACCTCAACATCAAAACAAGAACAAAAACAAAAACAAAACCCTCAACATTCAGAAAACTAAGATCATGACATCTGGTCCCATCACTTCATGGCAAATAGATGGGGAAACAATGGAAACAGTGACAGACTTTATTTTCTTGGACTCCGAAATCACTGCAGATGGTGACTTCAGCCATGAAATTAAAAGACACTTTTTCCTTGGAAGGAAAGTTATGACCAATCTAGACAGAATATTAAAAAGCAGAGACATTACTTTGCCTACAAAGGTCCATCTAGTCAAAAGTATAGTTTTTCCAGTAGTCATGTATGGATGGGAGAGTTGGACTATAAAGAAAGCTGAGCACTGAAGAATTGATGCTCTTGAGCTGTAGTGTTGGAGAAGACTCTTGAGAGTCCCTTGGACTGCAAGGAGATCCAACCAGTCCATCCTAAAGGAAATTAATCCTGAATATTCATTGGAAGGACTGATGCTGAAGCTGAAACTCCAGTACTTTGGCCACCTGATGCGAAGAGCTGACTCCTTGGAAAAGATCCTGATTCTGGGAAAGATTGAAGGTGGGAAGAGAAGGGGACAATGAGGATGAGATGGTTGGATGGCATCGCCGACTTGATTGACATGAGTTTGTAAGCTCCGGGAGTTGGTGATGGACAAGGAAGCCTGGCGTGCTGCAGTCCATGGGGTCGCAAAGAGTCGGACACGACTGAGCGACTGAACTGAGAGGATAATGTGCTGTGCTGTGCTAGTTGCCTCAGTTAATTCCAACTCTTTGTGACCCTATGGGCTATAGCCTGCCAGGTTCCTCTGTCCTTGAGATTCTCCAGGCAAGTATATTGGAATATGTTGCCATGCCTTCTTCCAGGGGATCTTCCTGACCCAGGGATCAAACCTGTGTCTCAATATCTCCTGCATTGGCCGCTGGATTCTTTACTGCTAGCACCATCTGGGAAGCCCAGAGGGTATTATGTTAAGTGAATTACATCAGACACAGAAAGATAAATACTGCATTATTTTGCTTATATGTAGAATCTAAAAGATAAACAAATGAAAAACACAACAGAACAGTTATACTAACACAACATTGTAAATCAACTATGCCCCCAATAAAAAATTTTTTTAAAAATTTTGTAAAGCCCATAGAGTTATAGAAACAGATAACAAATATATGTTCCAGAGGGGGAAGGGGTAGTGAGTGAAAAGAAATAGATGAAGCGGAGTCAGAGATACAAACTTCCAGGTGCAAAATAAATGAATTGTGAGTATGAAATGTACTGTGTGGGGAATATAATCAGTAACTATATACTGTCTTTGTATGGTGATATATCACAACTAGAATTATTGCATTGATCAGCATGAAATGCATAGAAATATTGGATCACTATATTGTGTGACAGGAACTAACATAGTGTTGTAGGTTAGTTATACTTCAAAAACAAATAAATTCAGAAGAAGAGAGATTTCCAGATCTGTGGTTACCATAGGTGGGGGTGCAGTGGGGAAAGGGGCCAGGATGAAGGCAGTCAAATGTACAAACTTCCATTATAAGATAAATAAATATTAGGGATGTAACATGTGTGTACATGCATGCTAAATCATTTCAGTTGTGGCCAACTCTTTGTGACCCCATGGACTGCAGCATGCCAGGCTCCTCTGTCCTCCACTATTTCCCAGAGTTGGCTCAGATCATGTCCACTGAGTCTGTGATACTATTTAACCATATCATCCTCTGAATCACCCTTCTCCTTCTGCCTTCAATCTTTCCCAGCATCAGGATCTTTTCCAATGAGTCCTCTCTCACATCAGGTAGCCAGACTATTGGAGTTTCAGCATCAGTCCTTCCAATGAATATTCAGGGTTGACTGCCTTTAGGATGGACCGGTTTGACCTCCTTGCAGTCCAAGGGGCTCTCAAGAATCTTCCCCAGGACCATAATTTGAAAACATCAGTTCTTCAGTGCTCAGCTCCAACTCTCACATCCGTATATGATTATTGGAAAAATCATAGCTTTGACTACACGGACCTTTGTCGGCAAAGTGATGTCTCTGCTTTTTTTATATATCTCTGCAGAGAAGCAATTCTTTTCTTTAGTTTTCACATGATTAACAAAAGACTCAGACCCAGACAACCGTGTAATAAGGAATCCTATTTTTAAAAATGAGAAAAATACAACCAACCTCAATTGGGGAAATGAAACTTTTCTCACCCAATTTAAAGTATGATAATAGACAATATTTGTGGAGATGCTCCCCTCACCCCCAGAGGGTAACTGTAGTATGGCTGTTTTGAAGCATGACCCTATAAGACCTGGTACAGCTGAAGATGTAACTTGGCTTATTTTCTATAACTATATATACATCTGCTTAAAACAAAATTGGTAATATTCATTAGCGCCCTTTAATAACCTGCTTACAGAAGGTGCTTAACAATGTCATGAATATTTCTTGTTGATAAACAAGAACACTTATTATTAAAAAGCCTCCAGCTGAGGCCTAATCTGCACTTCCTCTCTCTGTACCTCAAGGGGCCTCTGGCCTGATAAAAGATCACCGCAGGCCTTTGTACAAACAACGCCTGAAGGCCCCCCACTGCCAGTGAAGACGCTGCATGCTTGACCTGTTCCTCTCATTGATCCACTGCCCACCCCCAAATTGTCTTCTGTCCTTGATTTTGCTCCTGTGACTGAGAGGGGAATGCTAGGGGTTTCCATTCTCCTAGAAATGAAAATTGCAGGAGGCAGAAACAGGGAGTGAAGGGCAGTAGAGAAGGGCCAGGCAAAGCAGGTGGAATCTTTTGTGTTGCTATAAGCTGCAGCTGTGGGTGGAGTCAGACTTGACGGGGAGAGAAGGTCACATGGGACAGAGGCAAGCCCTCTGCTTTCTCTCTGTCCATGTCAAGTTTACTAAGCCCCAAATCTAGCATTTTAGAGCCTCTGAACATCGATGGGCTCCAACCTCAGCTCATCTGTGTCTGGAGCTCAGTAATCTTTTTGGCTGGGAAAGATTCAAGTCCTATCATTTCCAGGTACGATTTTAATTTGCTGAGAAAGATTGAAGGCAAAAGAAGGGGACAGAGGAGGATGAAATGATTAGATAACATCACTGACTCAAAGGACATGAATTTGAACTCTGCAAGACAGAGTGGAGGACAGAGGAACCTGGTGAACTATAGTCCACCGGGCTGTAAAGAGTTGGACGTGACTTAGAGGCAGAACAAAAATCCTTTTGGCTCTCTTGCCAGTTATGAGTCTCCAGACTGACTTTCCCACATTTTCTCCACTTCCTTAAGCCTCTAATTCCACATATTTTTCACTCTCAGCATGTGACTTGAACTCCTATTTCACAGAGGGATTAGGAATCATTAGAGAGCTCTCTCCATTTTCTCCATCAGTTCTATAAACTGGGGACTTCCCTGGTGGTCCAGTGGTTAAGAATCTGCCTTCCAATGCAGGGGACACAGGTTCAATCCCTGGTTGAGAAACTAAGATCCCACATGCTTCAGGGCGACTAAAACCTGGGTGCCACTAGAGAGCCAGTGTGTGGCAATTTACTGAGTCCAAGCACTGAAACAAGGGAACCCCCTCGCACCACGGTGAAGAGCCCACACACTGCATTGAAGCCCCAGCACAGCCAAAATATTGATGAATTAGCTAATAACAAATAAAATTCTATAAACTGAACTGCATTGCTATCTGACTTCCTCTCTTCTTCCTGCTGCAGTGGAAGAGGGGTTCCCATCCCTGCCCCAGGCCACTCTCTATGCTTTTAAACTCATGCCTTTAACATTACTTGATGGCATAATGCTTCCACTCCCAACATCCTCAATACCTTCTACAGTATGTAAATATTCAGAGTCACTTGAAGCATCAGCCCTAAGAAAATGGCCCCACCCAAGTCTTCCTCCAGATGCCACCCCAGTTCTTGTCTCCATCACAGGCAGAGTGAACAGTCCTGGCACATGTCTTAAAAATTCAGACTTCTCCTTTCTCCTTTTTAAACCACAAGGAAGCTTCTTTTCAAACAAATCTGTTTCTTGATGTAGTTGAATCTGGGCACCTGACCCAACCAAGGGGTGAGAGTTCTACCCTCATTTGTTTGCTTGTTAATCTGAGTATTACTCCATAATATGGCTATAGCACAATTGGTTTTCCTTTTCTTCATTTTTTATAACTTATTTATTTGTTTTTGGTTGCACTGGTCTTCGCTGCTGCCGGGGCTTTTCTCTGGTTGTGAGAGCAGGGGCTACTCTCTAGTTGCAGTGCAGGGCCTTCTCAGGGTGGTGGCTTCTCTTGTGGTGGAGCAGGGGCTCCAGGGTGCTCGGGCTTTAGCAGCTGCAGCACATGGGCTCAGTCATTGCAGCTCCTGGTCTCTGAAGCACAAGCTCAATGGCATGTGGAATCTTCTCAATCAGGGATCAAACTTGTGTCTCCTGCATTGGCAGGCAGATTCTTTATCACTGAGCCACCAGGGAAGCCCTTTGGTTTCTTTTTTTCCTTTGGTCACACTGCACGGTATATGGGATCTTTGTTCGCCAACCAGTGATTGAACCCATGCCCCTTGCAGTGAAAGCAAGTAGTGTCAACCACAGGACCACCAGGAAAACCTGCATATACCACATTGTTGACCATTCCCCTGTTGATGAACTTTTGGAGTATTCAGTTCAGTTCAGTTGCTCAGTCGTGTCCGACTGGCAGCACACCAGGCCTTCCTGTCCATCACCATCTCCCAGAGTTCACTCAGACTCACGTTCATCCAGTCCATGATGCCATCCAGCCATCTCATCCTCTGTCATCCCCTTCTCTTCCTGCCCTCAATCCTTCCCAGCATCAGAGTCTTTTCCAATGAGTCAACTCTTTGCATGAGGTGGCCAAAGTACTGGAATTCAGCTTTAGCATCATTCCTTCCAAAGAAATCCCAGGGCTGATCTCCTTCAGAATGGACTGGTTGGATCTCCTTGCAGTCCAAGGGACTCTCAAGAGTCTTCTCCAACACCACGGTTCAAAAGCATCAATTCTTCAGTGCTCAGCCTTCTTCACAGTCCAACTCTCACATCCATACATGAACACAGGGAAAACCATAGCCTTGACTAGACGGACCTTAGTCGGCAAAGTAATGTCTCTGCTTTTGAATATACTATCTAGGTTGGTCATAAATTTTCTTCCAAGGACTAAGCATCTTTTAATTTCATGGCTGCAGTCACCATCTGCAGTGATTTTGGAGCCCAAAAAATAAAGTCTGACACTGTTTCCCCATCTATTTCCCATGAAGAGATGGGACCGGATGCCATGATCTTTGTTTTCTGACTGTTGAGCTTTAAACCAACTTTTTCAGTTTCCTCTTTCATTTTCATCAAGAGGCTGTTTAGTTCTTCTTCACTTTCTGCCATAAGGGTGGTATCATCTGCATATCTGAGGTTAATGATAGTTCTCCTGGCAATCTTGATTCCAGCTTGTGTTTCTTCTAGTTCAGCATTTCTCATGATGTACTCTGCATATAAGTTAAACAAGCAGGGTGACAATATACAGCCTTGACATATTCCTTTTCCTATTTGGAACCAGTCTGTTGTTCCATGTCCAGTTCTAACTGTTGCTTCCTGACCTGCATACAGATTTCTCAAAAGGCAGGTTAGGTGGTCTGGTATTCCCATCTCTTTTAGAATTGTCCACAGTTTATTGTGATCCACACAGTCAAAGGCTTTGGCATAGTCAATAAAGCAGAAGTAGATGTTTTTCTGAAATTCTCCTGCTTTTTCCATGATCCAGGGGATGTTGGCAATTTGATCTCTGGTTCCTCTGCTTTTTCTGAAACCAGCTTGAACATCAGGGAATTCATGGTTCATGTATTGCTGAAGCCTGGCTTGGAGAATTTTGAGCATTAATTTACTAGCATGTGAGATGAGTGCAGTTGTGCAGTAGTTTGAGCATTCTTTGGCATTGCCTTTCTTTGGAATTGGAATGAAAACTGACCTTTTCCAGTTCTGTGGCCACTGCTGAGTTTTCCAAATTTGCTGGCATATTGAGTGCAGCACTTTCACAGCATCATATTTCAGGATTTGAAACAGCTTCACTGGAATTCTGTCACCTCCACTAGCTTTGTTCGTAGTGATGCTTTCTAAGGCCCACTTGATTTCACATTCCAAGATGTCTGGCTCTAGGTTAGTGATCACATCATGATTATCTGGGTTGGAAAATCTTTTTTGTACAGTTCTTCTGTGTATTCTTGCCACATCTTCTTAATATCTTCTGCTTCTCTTAGGTCCATACCACTTCTGTCCTTTATCGAGCCCATCTTTGCATGAAATGTTCCCTTGGTATCTCTATTTTTCTTGAAGAGATCTCTAGTCTTTTCCATTCTGTTCTTTTCCTATATTTCTTTGCATTGATTGCTGAAGAAGGCTTTTTTATCTCTTCTTGATTGGTCTATTATAAATCAAACTACAATGAACATTCTTGTACAAGTCTTCAGGAGACATTTGTTTCCATTTCTCTTGAATGATTACTGCAGAATGAAATGGCTGAGTCATAAAGTAGATGCGAGTTTAATTTCATTAAAAACTGCTACACAACTTTCCAAAGAAATGATACCATTTTACAGTCCAAATGTATGAAATTCTATTTGCTTTATGTTCTCACCAACATTGGACACAGCCAGTGCTTGATTTTAGTCTTTTCAGAGAGTCTGAAATGCTTTCTCATTGTGGTTTTAATTTGTAATAATTTCCTGATGTCTAATGATGTTGAGCACCTTCTTCATGAGCTTCTTGACCATTTGTATATCTTCTTTCTGAAGTGTTGGCCACATATCTGACCCTGGAAGGTCATATAAGTGTGTCTTTAGAAGGATATGGCGGTTTACCTACCGTATCGCTGTGTGTTCATGCTCAGTTGCTTCAGTTGTGTCCAACTCTTTGCAACCCCATGGAGCCCGCTAGGCTCCTCTGTCTGTGGAATTGTCCAGGCAAGAATACTGGAATGAGTTACCATATCCTCCTCCAGAGGATCTTCCCAGACCAGGGATCAAACCTGAGTCCCTTATGTTTCTCATATTAGCAGGTGGGTTCTTTACCACTAGTGCTAACTGGGAAGCCTCAGCATACAGTGGATTAAACCTCAAGCAACAAAAACATTCATTAGCTCAAGCCAGGCATGAAAATATCTTGAGATTAAATTGAACTTTTTAGTAAAATGTGATCAAAAGGCTCCACTTCTGCCTTCCCCCCAGCTTCTGTTGCCAAAGTGCCTTTGCCACGGGTGTTCAGGCAGCCCCTTCATTCCGCAGGTTTTGAAGCCATGTAGTAGAGGCCTGGCTATTTCTCTTCTCCTCCCGTCTCACTGGGCAGGCTGCAGAGTCCCAGCACTAGCCCTTGCTTGTCCTGCCATATTTCCTTCCTGGAGGAAAGGAGGCTTTATTTTTTACTTCCTGTCCTATAAGCCAGTTCTTCACTATTGGTCCTGAAGCTTCATGGATAAATAAACGAGCAAATGAATAAATCAACAACCAGCTAACCCATCAGGATGTGAGGACAACCCCATCATAATAACTGGAATCTGTGGGAAGCGTTGCAGTTTACAAGATGTTTTCACATATATAATTTATTTTTATCTTCAAAACAAAGTTATAGGGCATCATTATCATGCCCATTTTACATATGAAGCCAACTAAGGCTCAGAGAGGTTAAAGGAGTGACACATGATAATCAACCTTGGCTGTTCTTAAGGATTGAGAACTGTAGGGCTTCCCTGGTGGCTCAGGGGTAAAAACTCCGCCTGCCGATGTAGGAGACAGGGGTTCAAGTCCTGTGCTGGGAAGACCCCACATGCCATGGAGCAACTAGGCCAGTGAGCTACAACTATTGAGCCTGTGCTCCAGAACCTGGAAGCTGCAACTACTGAAGCCTGCACTGGAACCCACACTCCACAACAAGAAAAGCCACTGCAATGAAAAGCCCACGCACTACAACAAAGAGTAGCCCCCAATCCTGAAACTAGTGAAAGGCCCATATAGCAACAAAGACCCAGCACAGCCAAAAATAAATAAGTAAATAAATACAATTATTTTAAAAAAAAAGAATGGAGGACCATGGCTGGATCCACAAATGCCAGCACAGTGGAATCAAACCTGTGTCTGTAACTACTGACTGGTTCTGGGAGGGAAGTGAGTGGGGATGAAGAGGGAGAGGGAACCAGGGGAGCTTGCGATGCTGGCCTGCTTTAACTCCCAAGGATGCGACATGGCTCTTTCTTTCCCAGGCATGATTTCAGGACTCCCTCAAGGAACACCCACCAATACTGACTTCTGGACACACACAGTGCTTCCCATCCCAGCATCCTTCATCTCCTTCTCCTAACTAGGAGCACATACTCCTTAAGCTTTTCCCTTGAAGGTCTCTCAATGGCAGAGGCACACTGAGGCCGCCCTGGGGCACAGAGTATCTGAGCAGAGTCACAGGAAGCAGCAGAAAGAGAAAGATTTTTAATCTGATGCTCCATCTTAAACATTCATGAAGGTTGCACATTTTTCTCCACAATACAGGTGTGGATTTTTAAATGTATGTGCTTTACTATAAAAATAATACCCCCTTTGCAACGATGTGTGTCACCTCTTTGCTCTGGTGTCCCCTAGCACAGCAGTCCCCAACCTTTGGCACCAAGGACGGGGTTCATGGAAGACATTTTTTCCCAAGGGCTAGGATGGGGGTGGGGGGTATGGATAGACTTCAGTATGATTCAAGTGCATTACATTTATTATGCACTTTATTTCTATTACTATTATATCAGCTCCACCTCAGATCATCAGGCATTAGATCCTGGAGGTGGAGGACCTACCTCAGACTGGGTCATTTTTCATTTTGAGAAAACAAAATTTAAGTGTTAAGAAGTCTGGTTAAAAATTAAACCATACCTGAAAATGCTATGACTTTATACTTTCTGTCATCATGACTACAATTCCGTTATCAGATTAGCCCAAGGAGAAGGAGGAAACTGGGGTCAGGAAGGAGAGAGGCAGCAGGAGAGAAAACTGGAGAATTCAGTGGACTTGCTTGAGGCCTCTGACTCTTGTCTCAGACCCAGACATCACAGGACAGGCACTATGACAGACTGCGGCCTCCACTGAGCCCCAGACTGTGAGAGACAGTGACCAGAACCTGATCGAAGTCTCCTGACAATTATGATTTTTTAAAAGAGAAGCTTGATTTTTCAATTTACTGTATTTGTCAGCTATTTACATTATTTGGGAAATTCTGAGCCACTCGACACATGCAGTTTAAAAACCTCATTAGCAGTGCTCATACCTGCTCTGAGTCACCCAGCCTGACAGGGAAATCCATAATTATGGCTGAGACTAACAAGGAAACCAGCAAATGACACTTCTTTTTATATTGTCCTTGTCCATATGAAAATGGTTGATGAACAGGGTCTTAAATTTAAATTCTGGATTTATAAATGATAAAGGTCTTCGTGTGTGTGTGTGTGTGTGTGTGTGTGTGTGCTCAATTGCTTGTTCATGTCTGACTCTTTGTGACTCTGTGGACTAGCCTGCCAGGCTCCTCTGTCCATGGAATTTTCCAGGCAAGAATACTGGAGTAGGTTGCCATTTCTTCCTCCAGGGGATCTTCCTGACCCAGGGGTTGAACCCTTGTCTCCTCCATTGGCAGGCAGATTCTTTACCATTGCAACACCTTCTACTATTGACTAATTGCAAGGTAGAGAGGAAAATCAGAGAAAATTCACTTTGAAAGTCACCTTAAACACAGGATGAGTTGCACGGCACTTGTTATTTTGATGAGAACAGAAATGCAGTCCAAGTTTCCATACATTTCTCCTCAGTTCAGTTCAGTTCACTCACTCAGTCACTCAGTCATGTCCGACTCTTTGTGATCCCATGGACTGCACCACGCCAGGCTTCCCTGTCCATCACCCATTCCCCGAGCTTGCTCAAACTAATGTCCATCAAGTTGGTGATGCCATCCAACCATCTCATCCTCTGTCATCCCCTTCTATCTTTCCCAGCATCAGGGTCTTTCCCAAGAGTCAGTTCTTCGCATCAGGTGGCCAAAGTACTGGAGTTTCAGCTTCAGCATCAGTCCTTCCAATGAACATTCAGGACTGATTTCCTTTAGGGTGGACTGGTTGGATCTCCATGCAGTCCAAGGGACTCTCAAGAGTCTTCTCCAATACCACAGTTCAAAAGCATCAATTCTTTGGCACTCAGCTTTCTTTATAGTCCAACTCTCACATCTATACATGACTACTGGAAAAATCATAGCCTTGACTAGATAGACCTTTGTTAGCAAAGTAACGTCTCTGCTTTTTCAAATGCCATCTAGGTAATGTCTCTGCTTTTTCAAATGCTGTCTAGCTTTTCTTCCAAGGAGCAAGCGTCTTTTAACTTCATGTCTGCAGTCACCATCTGCAGTGACTTTGGAGCCCAAGAAAATAAAGTCTCTCACTGTTTCCATTGTTTCCCCATCTATTTGTCATGAAGTTATAGGACTGGATACCATGATCTTAGTTTTCTGAATGTTGAGTGTTAAGCCAGCTTTTTCACTCTCTTCTTTCACTTTCATCAAGAGGCTCTTTACTTCCTCTTCACTTTTTGCCATAAGGGTGGTGTCATTTGCATGTCTGAGGTTATTGCTATTTCTCCCGGCAATCTTGATTCTAGCTTGTGCTTCATCCAGTCCGGCATTTCGCATGATGTACTCTGCACAGAAGTTAAATAAGCAGGGTGACAATATACAGCCTGGCGACTCCTTTTCCTACTTGGAAGCAGTCTGTTGTTTCATGTCCATTTCTAACTATTGCTTCTTAACCTGAATACAGATTTCTCAGGAGGCAGGTATGGTGGTATGGTGGGCTGGTATTCCCATCTCTTTAAGAAATTTCCAGTTTGTTGTG
This sequence comes from Madoqua kirkii, assembly GCA_006408675.1. Classification (NCBI taxonomy): domain Eukaryota; kingdom Metazoa; phylum Chordata; class Mammalia; order Artiodactyla; family Bovidae; genus Madoqua; species Madoqua kirkii. The sequence continues at coordinate 20,394 of SJYC01052583.1, read as the reverse complement.
ATCCACACAGTCAAAGGCCCACAAGATGGTGGAGTAAAAGGATGTGTGCTTATCTTCTCCTGCAAGAACTCCAAAATTACAACTCACTTTCTCCTCAACCTCCCATGTTTGTTCCCTCTCCTAGATCCAGACTCACTTGACTCACCAACTCCTGAAGATGGTGGGAGCCAGAGGAGATCTCATTGATCATCTGGTCTCATCCAAGTTTTTGACTTTATAAACGGAAAAGTAGAGTCTCCACTGTTGGCTACCCTTAGCTGGTTAGTGGAGTATTGGAGACTGGGAGCTGGGTCTCTAGACATCCAGGCTGGGATCTTTCTGCCAGAGGCTACCAGAGAATTGCTATCTTGTGAAGTTTGAGAGGCAGACAACTGATTGGAAGAGGCATGAGGTCAGGGGACTGGTCATAGAGTTCCATTTGCACAGCAAGGACATTGCATACATGTAGAGTGTATTTTTATTTTGGAAAGCCTGGGGACTGAGGGAGATTATAGCAAGTGACAAGGTCCCCACAAGCCCCTTCTGGCAGCATGAACACAACTCATGTGCAGAGCCATTTTTGGCATCCCTAGGAAGAGATGCAGAATCATTCAGTAAATGTAGTAAATTCCTTTCAAAATATCAAAAGTTACTAAGATCATCCAAAAATTACTAAGAAGCTCCAATACTTTGGTTACTTGATGTGAAGAGCTGATTCATTGAAAAAGATCCTGATGCTGGGAAAGATTGAAGGAGGAGAAGGGGATGACAGAAGATAAGATAGCTGGATGGCATCACTGACTCAATGAACATGAGTTTGGGCAGATTCCTGAGATAGCAGAGGACAGGGAAGCCTGGTGTGCTGCAGTTCACAGGGTCACAGAGTTGGACACGAGTGAGCGACTGAACAACAACTAAGATCCTCATATGATAGCACTTGGGTTTAATCATCCATTAGGTCAGTAGATTGCAATGGTAAGAATTAGGCTTTAGGACTTCCCTGGTGGTACAGTGAATAAGGATCGGCCTGCCAGTGCGGAGTACCCAGGTTTGATCCATGGTCTGAAAAGATTTCACATGCTGCAGAGCAGCTAAGCTTGTGTGCCACAACTACTGAAGCCTGTGCTCCTAAAGCCTGTGCTCTGCAACAAGAGAAGCCACAATAGCTTGTGCTTCATCCAGTCCGGCATTTCGCATGATGTACTCTGCACAGAAGTTAAATAAGCAGGGTGACAATATACAGCCTGGCGACTCCTTTTCCTACTTGGAAGCAGTCTGTTGTTTCATGTCCATTTCTAACTATTGCTTCTTAACCTGAATACAGATTTCTCAGGAGGCAGGTATGGTGGTATGGTGGGCTGGTATTCCCATCTCTTTAAGAAATTTCCAGTTTGTTGTGATCCACACAGTCAAAGGCCCACAAGATGGTGGAGTAAAAGGATGTGTGCTTATCTTCTCCTGCAAGAACTCCAAAATTACAACTCACTTTCTCCTCAACCTCCCATGTTTGTTCCCTCTCCTAGATCCAGACTCACTTGACTCACCAACTCCTGAAGATGGTGGGAGCCAGAGGAGATCTCATTGATCATCTGGTCTCATCCAAGTTTTTGACTTTATAAACGGAAAAGTAGAGTCTCCACTGTTGGCTACCCTTAGCTGGTTAGTGGAGTATTGGAGACTGGGAGCTGGGTCTCTAGACATCCAGGCTGGGATCTTTCTGCCAGAGGCTACCAGAGAATTGCTATCTTGTGAAGTTTGAGAGGCAGACAACTGATTGGAAGAGGCATGAGGTCAGGGGACTGGTCATAGAGTTCCATTTGCACAGCAAGGACATTGCATACATGTAGAGTGTATTTTTATTTTGGAAAGCCTGGGGACTGAGGGAGATTATAGCAAGTGACAAGGTCCCCACAAGCCCCTTCTGGCAGCATGAACACAACTCATGTGCAGAGCCATTTTTGGCATCCCTAGGAAGAGATGCAGAATCATTCAGTAAATGTAGTAAATTCCTTTCAAAATATCAAAAGTTACTAAGATCATCCAAAAATTACTAAGAAGCTCCAATACTTTGGTTACTTGATGTGAAGAGCTGATTCATTGAAAAAGATCCTGATGCTGGGAAAGATTGAAGGAGGAGAAGGGGATGACAGAAGATAAGATAGCTGGATGGCATCACTGACTCAATGAACATGAGTTTGGGCAGATTCCTGGAGATAGCAGAGGACAGGAAAGCCTGGTGTGCTGCAGTTCACAGGGTCACAGAGTTGGACACGAGTGAGCGACTGAACAACAACTAAGATCCTCATATGATAGCACTTGGGTTTAATCATCCATTAGGTCAGTAGATTGCAATGGTAAGAATTAGGCTTTAGGACTTCCCTGGTGGTACAGTGAATAAGGATCGGCCTGCCAGTGCGGAGTACCCAGGTTTGATCCATGGTCTGAAAAGATTTCACATGCTGCAGAGCAGCTAAGCTTGTGTGCCACAACTACTGAAGCCTGTGCTCCTAAAGCCTGTGCTCTGCAACAAGAGAAGCCACAACAGTGAGACGCCCGTGCCCCACAACAGAGAGTAGCCCCCACTTGCCACAACTAGAGACAGCCTGTGCAGCAATGAAGACCTGCTGCTGCTGCTGCTGCTAAGTCGCTTCAGTCGTGTCCGACTCTGTGTGACCCCATAGACGGCAGCCCACCCAGCTCCCCCGTCCCTGGGATTCTCCAGGCAAGAGCACTGGAGTGGGTTGCCATTTCCTTCTCCAAGGCATGAAAGTGAAAAGTGAAAGTAAAGTCGCTCAGTTGTGTCCGACTCTTCACGACCCCGTGGACTGCAGCCCACCAGGCTCCTCCGTCCATAGGATTTTCCAGGCAAGAGTACTGGAGTGGAGTGCCATCACCTTCTCCAAATGAAGACCTAGCACAACCAAAAATAAATAAATGAATGAATAAAAAAGAATTAGATTTTAGGGAATGTAAATTGGTGCAGCAGCTATGGAAAACAGTATGGAGATTCCTCAAAAAACTAAAAATAGAGTTGCCATATGATCCAGCAATTCCACTTCTGGAGATATAGCCAGAGAAAACTATAATTTGAAAAGATACATGCACCCCAGTGTTTATAGTAGCACTATTTACAGTAGCCATGACATGTAGACAACCTAAATGTCCACTGACAGATGACTGGAAAAGAAGATGTGGTACATGCATACAATGGAATACTATCAGCCACAGAAAGAATGAAATAATGCCAAGTGCAGAAACAGATGAACCTAGAGATTATCAAACTAAGCGAAGTCAGATGGAGAAAGACAAATCATCTTATATCACTTATGGATAGAATCTAAAACATGACACAGGGAATTTCCTGGTGATCCAGGGGTTAGGATTCCAAGCTTTCACTTCTGAGGGTGTGGGTCCAACCCCTGGTTGGGGAACTAAGATCCCACAAGCTGTGCAGCCAAAAGTAATAAAAATAATAAAATAAATGATACAAATTTATCTATGAAACAGAAACAGACTTCACAGACATAGAAAGCAGACTTGTGGTTGCCAAGCAGGCAGTAGGGAGTTTGGGGTTAGCAGATACAAACTATTATATGTAAAATGGGTAAACAACAAGGTCCTACTGTATGGAACAAGGGATTATATTCAGTTTCCTGTGATAAACTGTAATGGAAAAGAATATGAAAAAGAATGTATATATGTATAACAGAATCATTTTGCTATATGGCAGAATTAACATGACAGTATAAATCAACTATACTTCAATAAAATAATTTTTTTAAAGAGTTAGGCTTTAGAGTGCAACCAGTATGGGTTCAGGCCTAGGCTGTACCCCTTACTACTATTCTACTAGTAGAATAGCTTGCTGTACAAGCTCAGTGCATGTTGGCTGCAGTTGCTGTTGATGCAGAAGAGGTCCAGTGACAAGTGGACACTGAGGATACAGTTGACTCACACTCCTTGTATTTAAAAAGTAGAACAGCATCTGCTTGAATCACTGGTAAATATCTGTGATGGAATTATTTACTCAGACCACAGATAATGCTTTGTGTGCAAACTGGTTGATTTGAGCCTGTTAGGGTAAATCACTCTCTGGGGTCATTGGAGCATGGTGCCAGTACCTCTGATGCAGTAGAACGTGGATTTTGGAATTTTACAGTCCTGGGTTCACATCCAGCTTTGCCATGTCCTACATGTGTAACCTTTGATGAGTTGCTTAACTTGTCTGAGTCTCATTTTCCTCATCTCTAAAATGAAGGATACTACTTACCTCACAAGGTCGTTGGGAGGATCAAACGATACAATGTCCACAGCAACCTAAGCGACTGCTTCTGCTGCTGCTGCTAAGTCGCTTCAGTCCTAATGGACAAGGGGTGTCAAATAAATGCTCATTTGTATTCTCATAACTTGGGCAAAGCTTCATAATCCACATGAGTTTGAAAGCCATTTTTTAAACTGCAGAGGGCTTGGACATTAAGACCTTCATACCTGGAAGGACTGGAGGCCCCTTCTCTGAAAACAGGGAAAAGAATGTACTCAGCTCCACATTCAACAGTCCTTTCTGTGTTTTATGATTTCTTCTATTCTCTAGAGACAGCTTCCGTCTCTACCCAGTATCTCTTACCTTCTCCACTTGTTCTTCTCCCTTTCTTGATCTTTCTGCTTACTCCTAGCTGGTAAGCCCCACAGAAGCCTTGGCATTGGGAAGGCTATGAGCTGGTGCCACGGTCACTGGTGGTAGCCCACACACTCCTGAGGGCCATCTGGGAGCAGCTGGACCCACATCAAACCACTCTGTAAAGAGTGGCCCTGACCACGACGTTGACAGTAGTGGTGGAGCAGGGCCTGCACGAGTCATTTTCCTGATGGCTGAGGCAGGAGCATCATCAGTCAGGACAGCCCCACCCTTCTTCCCTGGAATGCAAGGCTGGAGGCCATGTGAAGGGCAGACTATTCTACAAACCAGAGATGGATCCGGGCAGCAGCTAGTGCAGTGGGCTGAACAAAGATCAGCTTTTCCCAGGAGGTGTGGTTGCCACTGCCAGGGAGCCTGGAAGACGCTAGACTCAGGGCCTCTGTCTTCCCTGTCTCCTGCCCAGTCTCCCTCACACCTCTGTTCACCTGGGGGATGAATGAAAGAATGTGTACAGTCTTAGAAACTTCTCACACTGGTGGTAAGACCCATGTCAGACTCTCCTCCCCTCTGGGAAATGTACTTTGCCCAGGACTTCCCTGGTGGTCCATTGGTTAAGAATCTGCCTTCTAAGGCAGGGGATGTGGGTTCCATCGCTGGTCAGGAAACTAAGATCCCACAAACTATGGGGCAACTAAGCCCCCGTACCAAAACTAAAGAGAGGCCTAAGTGCCACAACAAAGACCCAGTGCAGACAGACGCAAAGAAAGAACATCCCTTCCACTCCTGTTTCTGGAGCTGCACAATGGGCTCCATCTCTTTCTACAAATCAGTATGAAAAGAGTCCATCCTCGAAGAAATGTTCATCCCTGACCAAATCTTGTTTTCACATTTCTTCAGAAGTTTAGGAAACAAGTACCCATGTTTCTAGTCCCTGGCTTTTCACTGACATGTCAAGAACAGGCAGACACTCTTAGATTTGCTTTGCAGAATTGGAGCAAAGAGCCAAAAGGACCATGTGACCGTGGATGAAGAACAAAGAGCAGGAGGCTTAGCATTTCAGGTAAACAATCCAAGAGTGGCAGCTGCTAGCATTTCCTATTTATTTATCTTTTTAAGGCTAATTATCTGTTTCTTGTTCTCACATTCAGATGATGTTTGCCTAGCACAACTTTAGAAACCCAGAAACCGTCCACCAAATATATACCTCCAGTACAACTTGGGGGTTCATTAGATTAATTGATTAATAGTGGTTAATATATGCTTTTAAATCCTTTTATTAAAAGGGCCACCTAAGCCCCGAGTACCATTATAATCAGGCCTAATGAGGTCAGTGGTTTATAGAGAGGGCTTTAAAGCATATATAAAGCTCCTCCCAGATTGGAGGTACAGGATGAAGGTGAGAGAGGCAGGCAAGTATGCATGTGGGGTTTAAAAGCTCCTCCACAGCACAAGAGCTGCACTGAAGGCAGTGGATTGAAACCAGGAAGACGGAAATTTGCTAATGGATTTTCGAACTTAAAACCAACCTGTTATAGGACCAAGGCCACCACTGTGTAAAGTCCTGACAGGTTGCTGCTGAGTTCAGAAGACCTTCTCAAAGAGAGACAAGAGATTTTCCTCTGCAAAGTCCCAAACCAGGTTAGTCCTAGCTTTATTGTGTTTTTTGTTTTTTAATTGGAGTATAATTGCTTTACAATCTTGTGTTAGTTTCTGCTGTACAGTGAAGTATATCAGCTATAGGTATACATATATCCCCTCCCTATTAAGCCTCCCTCCCCAACTACCCCCACCCCTATGCCACTCCTGTAGGTCACAGAGTGCCACTGAGCTCCCTGTGCTATATAGCAGGTTTCCACTAGCTATCTGTGTTACACATGGCAGTGTATATACATCAATCCTAATCTCCCAGTGTAGCCAGTATGGAGAATAGTTTGGAGTCCTAGACTTGTTATATCTTGTAAAATGCATAAGCTGCTTTTTGAATGAAACCAAGAATAGAGCCCACGGAGGAAGAAATGGAGCACAGAAAACCTCTTCTGAGTCATGATCTCAAAGGTTCCTCTTATCAAAAGCAGTTTCTCTTGATTTTCTAGGGAGAGTAGTACAAGAATAGGAACAAAATTGTGGTGAGACCTTGTTTGGAGATGGATGGGAGTGTGTGTGTAGATAACATATGTAAGTAGTTGTTCATAGACTCTTGTGATGATCAAGATGGGTGGAACAGGAGGTTGGGAGGGAGGCTGAAGAGAGAAGGGGATATATGTATACCTATGCAGATGGTGACTGCAGCCTTGGAAGAAAAGTTATGACCAACCTAGATAGCATATTAAAAAGCAGAAACATTACTTTGCCAACAAAGGTCCATCTAGTCAAGGCTATGGTTTTTCTAGTAGTCATGTATGGATGTAAGAGTTGGACTATAAAGAAAGCTGAGCACCAAAGAATTGGTGCTTTTGAATTGTGGTGTTGGAGAAGATTCTTGAGAGTCCCTTGGACTACATGGAGATCCAACCAGTCCATTCTAAAGGAAACAGTCCTGAATATTCATTGGAAGGACTGATGCTAAAGCTAAAACTCCAATACTTTGGCCAACTGATACAAAGAACTGACTCACTTGAAAAGACCCTGATTCTGGGAGAGATTGAAGGTGGGAGGAGAAGGGGATGACAGAGAATGAGATGGTTGGGTGGCATCACTGACTCAATGGACATGAGTTTGAGTAAGCTCTGGGAGTTGCTCATGGACAGGGAGGCCTGGCATGCTGCAGTCCATGGAGTCACAGAGTCGGACATGACTGAGTGACTGAACTGAACTGACCTGATGGTTGATTTGGGCTTCCTTGGTGCTCAGAGGTCAAGAACCTGCCTACCAAAGCAGGAGAAGTAGGTTAGATCCCTGAGTCAGGAAGATCCCTTGGAAGAGGAAATGGCAACCTTCTCTAGTATTCTTGCCTGGGAAATCCCATAGACAGAGGAGCCTGGCGGGGCTACAATCCATGGGGCTGTAAGAGTTGGACATGTCTTAGTGAATAAACAGCAACAACATGGTTGATTCATGCCACTGTATAGCAGAAACCAAAACAACACTGTAAAGCAATTATAGCCCAATTTAAAACTAAATTTAAAAAAGATGTTCATGGGCTCATGTCAGTACGAAATCTGGTTAAAATGAGTTGGGAGTTGGTGCTTAGGATAGAGAGTGACCCAATGAACTGAATCTATGAGAATAATATCTTGGACACAAAAACAGGGCACTAAATTGAAAAAAAACATTTTTAAGAAAATCAAAACTAGTTTCTTTAGGAAACTTTCACGTTTTAAAATTAACCAGTTTCTCTTTTGAATCAGCACAGGTGCTGTAGGATACGAGTCACCGCCTACCATGCTATCTTTTGCCCTGTTTGGGGGCCTTTTTGTCCTCATTGGTAAGTCCTTGATTGACATTTAGCACTGTTTGCAAGGTGTCCACAAAAACATCTAGCCCCATCCAGCCCAGTAATAAATCCGAAATGGGAGTGATTATATGTCATGGGGTTGGGGGTGGGCTCTCCTGACAGGCCCAGCCATGAAGCAGCTGCTTATTTCTATAATTAAGAGTGTTTCTTGCCAAGCAAGTGGAGGTGTTATCGGTGGGAAATTCTGGAACAGTGCTTTGTGAGGCAAGACATAGGAAGAGAAAACTGTCAATTCCAAACAGTAATAAGAGTTATATGAGTAAATAGAACAAATTCGAGACTGGGAGGAGTTTAGAAGAAATGGTTCACATTCAGTCAGTATGATGCACCCAAAAAGGCATTTGGGGAGATACATGCCAGTGGAACTGTGTCCCAGGGGGCACTGGTGGTAGAGAACCCACCTGCCAATGCAGGGGATGAAAGATGCAGGTTGCATCCCTGCGTGGGGAAAATCTTCACAGGAGGGCATGGCAGTCCACTTCAGTACTCTTGTCTGGAGAATCCCATGGACAGAGGACCCTGGTGGGCGACAGTTCATAGGGTTGCAAAGAGGCGGACATAACTTAAATGACTTAGAATGCACGCATAGAGTTTTTGCTTTTCATTTTTTTAGAATGTCTTTTTCTCTATTTGATGTAATTTATTTTATTATAGAAATATTCGTAAGATCAAAATAGACTTCAAGAGTGGAATGGGGAAGTCAATTAAGAGGCTGAACATTAAACCAGACCAGCCACGATGCTGGTTTGGCTATAGTGGTAGCAGATGTGATGAGAAGTGGTCAGATTCTGGATGTATGTTTTCTGTCTGCACCCTCACTCTCAAACCCCATGCTTCAATGTTTTAAAATTAATTCATTTATTTTAATTGGAGGCCAATTACTTTACAACCCATGCTTCAATTTTACATGTGATCTGTGTCGTGGGACTCCGTCCATTCATTCACTCATATGTATTTCACACACACCCTGTAGACACAAACACTATCAAACACCAAGGGCCAAGACAGGAGTCAAGGTGATGCTCCTGCTCTCTGCCTCACATGGGAATCCACACAGCTTAAAGAAATGTAAGGGCTTTGCTGGTTTATGCTGCTTCTATAATCTAGAAAGGCTTTCTCAGCATTCCAAGTTTACTTGATGGTTTCACTCTCTGCCCTTTTGGTTCATTTTTTAATTCCTTTTTTGCCTGTTTGTATATGGGAGAGAGAAGTTTATGCCCTCATTTTTTATTTGTTTCGATGAGTTTTGCTTTTTAAAAAATCACATCTTGTGAAGAGTTAATCTTTAGCGTTACTTTGCTTTCCTTTGAAGATAAATATTACCTAACCTATCTGCCTACCAATGCAGGAGATGTGGGTTCGATCCTTGGGTTGGAAAGATCCCCTGGCAAAGGAAATGGCAACCTGCTCCAGTATTCTTGCTGGGGAAATCTCATTGACAGAGGAGCCTGGTAGGCTACAGTCCGTGGGATCACAAAAGAGCCAGGCATAATTTAGTGGCTAAACATTTGCAAGGAAGAGTTCCATTGACTTTGTGCCTAATTCTAAGAAAGTCTCTAGAATTTATGCTGTCTAGTTAATCAGAACTGATCTATGGGAAAAGGGTAAAATCCACCTGTCTAGTTAAAAACACCATTCACAATACTAAGTGAATGGCACCTCATTCTAGTACTCTCGCCTGGAAAATCCCATGGATGGAGGAGCTTGGTAGGCTACAGTCCATGGGGTCGCTAAGAGTTGGACACGACTGAGCGACTTCCCTTTCAGTTTTCACTTTCACTGGAGAAGGAAATGGCAACTCACTCCAGTGTTCTTGCCTGGAGAGTCCCGGGGATGGGAGAGCCTGGTAGGCTGCTGTCTGTAGGGTCACACAGACTTCACACGACTGAAGTGACTTAGCAGTAGCAGTTAAAAACACCATTCACAACATTAAGTGAAACACAGGTTTTCATAGCAAATGTTTCAACAAATATAATTTGTTACAACAAAAATTTGTGGTCTTAAGGCACAATTCAGCCATTCTAACAACTACTAGAAGAGACTTTTCAACTTGTAGGCAAGCTTCTTATCTCCTTCAGTAAATAGAAACGCACTTCATAATAACAAAATAAAAAATAAGAATAGATTTAGCTTAAATTTCATGGTAAGTTAAATTTTATTTCCAATTTTCTTAATTAGACTTAGAAACTCAACTTCACAGAAAAATGATATCAAATTACTATTTTAAGTGAATGATACCCTTCTTTCTTTAAGCGAACGATACTCTTCTTTCTTATCTTCCTAAACAAAAGCCATTATGAATTCAGATGTTTACACTTCTAGAAGCACTTGTGTCAGAGAAGTCTTAAAAATTTCCTCCAAGTTTTTACTTAAAACTCTACTGGCAGTTTTCATTCTGATGAAGATTGCAGCAAATGTTTGATACCTATAAGTCCTGATTGTCATAATTCTTTGAACAAAGTTTAGAATTAAGGGTAGTGTTCAATTTTTTTTTAAGGTTGGACTAGAGTGGGAAGAGGGAATCTTCTGTTCTGTCTAGTGAGCTGTTCTGGGGTCTTGGAGAGGGGTTTGGGAGGATTAAGCCTATGGCTTTGCCATTGGTTTAGTAGTACTCATAAGAGCCACTCGAGCAGAATTTCCTCGAAGGTTTCATGTGAATTATCATTCTGCCCTCCAGGCACGTGTAGGGGCTCACACTCCTTCACTCACACAATGAGTCCTCGCCTGCACTTCCGCCTGTACCATGGCTGCTACGGCGACATCACGACCATGGAGACCCCTGGGGTCCCCTGTGATAACACCAGGATGATTGCCTGCGGTGAGTGTGAGGCCATGCAAGCATCTAGCTAGCCTCCTTTCGTCATTTTCAGATTCTTTCTTAGGAAGTAGCTTAATTTTGAGAAGTTCATTTTTATAGCCGCATTATCAAAATTAAAAACTAGAGGAAAACAGAATCCCGACCCATCTAACAAACTTCTTCTGTTTTCCCTTCACCTTTTCCAAACCGGACCCAGATGTGTTTACTTTTACATAGTAAAACGTCCGTTTCTGGCTCTGTTTCCTGTCTGTTGCTGGGTTTGCTTCATGTTACAACATGAGCATCTTGGGCAAGGCTCCCTGTATGTCCTCTCTGGTCTTCTGTTCTGAAGACTCTTCAAGTTGTCTCAGTATTAGCATGTCAGAGTCTGAAGCAACTGCAAGGTCAATCTAATCCTACCTTCCCAATTTACAGATCAGACAACTGAGGCTTAGCAAGGAGGAAGGACTTCCCAAGGTTTTGGGGCTAGGTAGCAGCAGAACCAGACTCAGACTTAGGATGGCTGACTTCATGTCCAAGACTTCCCCTCTTGCACCAAATGTGGCTGAAAACAGAAGTACAGCAAAGAGAGTGGAAGTGGTATCCATCTGGGCTATGGTCCTTTCTGGGTTTATGCAATCAGAGATCAAAGATGTTTGTCCCAAGCCTGAGGGGCTACAGTCAGGAGCTGTGGCTTACTTATTAAACTGAGAAAGAGTTCTCTTATGAAGTGGAGAACACCGTTTATTTTCTATTGACGCAGGCATCCGTGGTTCTGAGATGTTTGCTGAGATGGATCTGAAGGCCTTACAGTCTTATCAAATTCTGATCAAAGAAATTGGACTGCGGCACTGCGTGGACCCTGCTCTCATTGCAGCCATCATCTCTAGAGAAAGCCATGGTGGAACCATCCTGCTGAACGGCTGGGACCACACAGGACTTAAATTTGGCCTGATGCAGGTACTCAACCAGAAGCTTTTCATCAGCCCCACTACATCCTTCCTGATAGACTATTTGCATCTATTTGCATTTATCCAAGGCTTTAAAACACTGGTATTTGCATGGTTTCTACTGGTAATTCTGTAACATGTCAAGATATACCAGTTATTTGATATCTTTTTAAAAAAGTATCTTATGGGTGTTATAAATGCAATTTGCAATGACTACTATGCAATATATTTAAATTGAGAAAATCTTATTTTAAAAAAAGGCACTATTACTAGTATACACTTGAGGCTCATGAAATAGTAAATTTCATCCATGTAGATCAAAACATTATAATAAAGTCCTACTTGAACCAAATTTTTCATTAGGCAATTTGGAGGAAGGGGACTCAAAATTTCAGAATATTTGCTTCCAGGATTTTATTATTTATCTATTTTAAAATTCATATTTAATTATTTTTTGGCTGTGTCATACAGCTTGTAGGATCTTTGTTCCCTGACCAGGGATTAAACCTGGGCCCTGGAAGCGAAGTCACCAAATCCCAACCACTGGACCACCAGGGAATTCCACCAGGCTTTATTTTGAATGGTCTGAGAAACCCAGACTTCCAGTCTCCTCGCTTAGAAAAAAGATATTTTTGACTGCAAATATCTAGACTTTGGGTGCTCACTATTTGTTTTAAAACAACTTTGTCCTTTATTTATTTGTTAATATTTGAGTGCTTAACTAAAACCATACCACACCCAGTTCTCCCAAATCTTCCTTTGTTTTGCAGACTCTCTTTCCTATGAAAGAAAGGACATTTAGAATCGATTCTGTGGAAACAGAGAAAAGGGGCAAGGCGGTGCCCATGACCTTGAACATAGGAGTAGAAATCAGGACAACAGAAACCTGTCTTGTTCCATTCAGATGCTGACATTCTTATCTGAATTTTCTAGCTTGATAAAAACATTCATCGTCCTGTTGGTACCTGGGATGGCAAAGAACACCTTTTGCAGGCTGTTGGGATTCTCACAGACAGAATTAAGGCAATCCAGAAAAAATTCCCCAGCTGGAGTGTGGCTCAGCACCTCAAAGGTAGGCCAGATGTGTAGTGCTTTGTTTAGAAGAGCGGTGAGTGAGGGAGCACTGAAGGCCGGGTGTGCCCTGGGTATTCCTGGGCCCATGCCCACCAGGGCAGCACTGAACCTGGGAGGAGCCTGAACGCTCTCTGAAGCACTGAGCTCCCTGAAGTGGTCTTCTTTTCTGCTTCCATTCCCCTTCTGCAGACGTTGGGGTTCCTTTTACATCTCTGCTTGGTTCTCCTTTTTTTAAAAACACTTACTTATTTATGGCTGCGCTGGGTCTTCGTTGCTGCACGCAGGATTTGCCACAGTTGCGGAGGCTACTCTCTGGTTGCAGTGCCAGGCATCTCACTGTGGAGGCGTGCTGGCATGGGCTCTGGCACGCGGGCTTCAGCAGTTGCCGCGCATGGGCTCGGTAGTTGCGGCTCTGGAGCTCCAGAGCACAGGCTCGGTAGTTGTGGTTCACAGGCTTAGTTGCCCCCATGGCACGTGGGATCTTCCAGCACCAGGGATCAAACCTGTGTCCCCTGGCTTCGAAGGGGATTTCTAACCACTGAACCACCAGGGAAGACTTCTCATTGGTTCTTGAGCCAATCATTGGTCCTTGAGTGATGCCTTGAGAGCTAGTGTGATCGTTTAAAAGAATATGTTTGCCTTTCTCTGTTGTGTTTTTTTCCCCTGGTGCAAGAAACTGTTGCCCACTTTCTGAATTGTTGAGATGAATATTCACCCTGTGAGAATCCTCAGTGACAGCAAGGCTTTAAGTACCATAATGTGTCCAGGGAAAGAGGCCTTCTAAGCTGATCACAGCCCACCTCAGGTTCAGCATCTCCCAGACTGAATCAACTCACTTTGCCTGCTCACTCAGTTGTACCTGACTCTTTTCGACCCCACGGACTGTAGCCCACCAGGCTCCTCTGTCCATGTGCTTTCCCAGGCAGGAATACTGGAGAGGGTTGCCATTTCCCTCTCCAGGGAATCTTCCCAACCCAGGGATCCCACATCTCTTGCATCTCCTGCATTGGCAGGTGGGTTCTTGACCAGCTGAGTCACGGGAAAGAGAATTAACTCACTAGCTTCCCATTATACATTTGCTTTTTCTCCGTATTTTCTGCCTCTGTGGAAGGCACCATAATATATCCAGTCATCCTGGCCTGAGTAACCAATTATTTTCTGAGGTTCCCTGGTTCCTTCTCCTTTTACATTCAACCACACCTCCTACAGACCCATCACATGCAAGTACCTCTCTCCTTCCAGACTTTACAGCCTGCTTTTTGAATAAACAGTTTCTAGGCACCATAATATACCCAGTCATCCTGGCCAGAACAACCAGACTGTTTTATGAGGTTTCCTGGTTCCTTTCCTTTTACATTCAACCATACCTCCTACAGACCCATCATATGCAAGTACCTCTCTCCTTCCAGACTTTACAGCCTGATTTTTGAATAAACAGTTTCTATATTCTATTTCAAGGTCCTAGGAGGCAGGGATCAGGACCAGGGGTCTTTTTCTCTAGACATCCAAGCAGAGCACGGTTATGTTAAACACATGAGTAACTACTGAAGATTAACCTTCTAGGGTATAACACACACGTGCATACTGCACACATACCCCTACAAAGAAATGAGTATGTCTCGGGCATCACTGTGCAGTGTGCAAGTCAGTGTGGCATCCATCCTGGTGCACAGTGGTTGCTTAAAAACACTTATTGAATGAATGAGTGAGTGAATAAATGAGTTACTGAACGACTGAGACAATGTTACAAGTATTCTCAGAGTGAAGATTGGTAAAGAAATGAGAAGCAAATCTGACTTTTGCAGCAAGAAAACGAAAGGTTCTAGAAAAAGAGAGACAGAAAGAAAGCAATCTGGAATTTTCTCAGTGACTCTTGAGGAAGTAGATCCTCTGAGGAGGGGAGGAAGGGGCAAAGAAGATCTGGGACTGTGCTTTTGGAGATTTGCTCATAGCTTACTTCTGTTGAAAGTTAATTTTTCAACCTGAACCTCTGGTTTCATTTCAGGCGGTCTCTCAGCCTTCAAGTCAGGAACTGACGCCATTGCCACCTCTGCAGACATACAGGCTGACTATGTCAATGATATTTTAGCCCGAGCTAAGTTCTATAAGAAACATGGCTTCTAGACAAAGCTCCATGGGCGGGCCAGGTTGATAGGTGCTCATATGCTCTTTGAGGATTTGATAAGGTTGTATTGTACCCAATGCTGGCAAAGAATGGTTGCACTTGAGACATAAAATTCATTTTCTACTCTTCTTCATGCAAATAAGCATAAAAAATGGAAAATCCTTCCAGTTCACATTGTTGTCTGTGAGATATATATAGATATATGCATTATCACTGTGCAGTAAAAGTGAATATCACAGTAAATATATATTCTTACCATATTCTTAGGAATAAGTCTGCCTATTCCAGCAGGGCCTCATTTTAGCCCAAATTTTTTCTTTTCTCGACTATACCACGCGGCATGTGGAATCTTAGTTCCCTGACCAGGGATCGAACCTGTGCCCCCTGCAGTAGAAGCACAGAGTCTTAACCACTGGACCACCAGGAAGTCCTAGTTCATGATTTCAGTGCCAACATACTGCCTGTCTTACCAGAATTACTAAAAAGTAGAGAGCCTGACCTGAGCCTTGGACCTCCTCCCAGCATCAGCTCAAGCCCCTGGAGCTTTGCTTGTGACGGAAGCCTGACTCATAAGCCAGCCTGGGAGACGGTAGAGAAACTGTCAAATTCCCAGGGTGGAATTTGAGCTCCCTGGGCACCTGAGAGCCAACCTCGGCAAAGCTAATCCTCCTCAAGGACTGCATCCCTCAGGCCCACTCCTGCCTCCTATGTCTTCTTCCTCTTCTTTGATGAAGATCCAGGGACTGGCTTCTCATCTTCCCTTTTTTAGTCAGTAGTTGCTGCCACATGCTCTTTCATGGGATCCATTCTCCACAAAATATGGCTGAAGATAAGCATATTGTGCCTGAATTTGTTGTGGTTCTTTAGGTGCAAGTAAAAGCCAGTCCTCGAAATTTTAAGCAATAAAAGGAAATTACTGAAAGGCTATCAAAAGGCTCACAGAGCCAGTGAGAAGATCAAGGACAAGAAGAGAAACCAGGCAACTCTGGACTCTGGGTAGCGGGAACAAGTTGACCATGCTTTGTAGCACCCTACTGCATGAATCAGCTAGTGCGCTCACTGCATAAACGAACTCCAATGCCTTTTTCTCCCATCCTTTCACCATTCTGCTTCACTTTTATCGTCCCAGGGGAGAAAGTCTGATGGACTATCTTGGATCATACACATACCCATGGGCTGGCTGCTTTGCTTTTTGGTCTTGCCCAGACCACCTACCATGGGGAAGAGACATTCCTCCTGAAATCTCAGGTAGAGTGCGGCTTTTACTTCCATACTTAGGAGAAAACACCAATAACATGTTGGATTGTAAAGTTCTCAAAGTCCCTGCCGATGTGGTCCTTGCTGGGCCTTTAGCTTCCTTCAGAGATATTTGATGAATGTTTCTATGCATAACTTCTTTGTTTGAGGAGGAATCAAAGTCATAGCCACCTGACTTCCCTGGTCCAGTGGATAAGAATCTGCCTGTCAATATAGGGGACAGGGGGTTCGATCCCTGGTCTAGGAAGATCCCACCTACTCTGAGACTACCGAGTCTGTGTGCTGTAACTGCTGAGCCCTTGAGCCTTACAGCCTATGCTCCACAGAAAGAGAAGTCACCACAACGAGAAGCCCTTGCGTGGCAACAAGGAATAGCCCCACTCACCGAGACTAGAGAAAGCCCTTGAGCAGCAACCAAGGCTCAGCACAGCCAAAAAAAATCATAACTGCCCACATCTGAGCCCCCCTGGAAAAGCCAGGTAAATCCTTCTCTGCTCAATGACCTCTCCACCCTGCCTGAAGATGTGGCCCAGGCAGAACTGGGACCCTTGTGTTTCACTGGGGCAGGGCCAATAGTGTGGCAGCCCTGCAGTATACAGGCCAGCATTGTCCATGATCAGATGAGGCCCATGCTGTATCAGCTGTGAAATATTTTCATTATTATCTCTGCATATAGGCGATCCAGGACATCCTTTAGACATTCACTTTGCTCAAGAATGATTTCTTCTGTGGGGGAAACCACAAACATGTTCTCCATTTAATTGCAAACTCCTTCAATGTCACCAGTAAAACAATAAAGTACACCCAGGTGAGATCATTTCAAAATCATTTAAAAACAAGAAACAGTATGATGACTTATGACTGAGATACCAGATGTTGTAGAGGAGAGTCTATATTGAAGGTGTCATAGTTTGGTTACCATAGAAGTAGACCCTGACCCTGTCCCTGACCCTGACCCTGACCCTCAGGTGCAGGTGGTTTATTTGAGCAGTGCAGGGAATGCTGGTATGAAGTGGCTCGGGGATATAGGGAAGGGAAGACAACTCATAAAACATATGTCATCAAGCCAGCTACCACAGTGGGCACTGGAGTTTGGCTCTCCAAGCAAACACCAAGGAATTGTACAAAACACACACTGCAGAATTATTAATATTACACTCTAGGGACAAGGAGCTGGAGTATTTATGCATCAACTTCTAAGAGCCATTGACTGCGTATCTGCCTGTTGAGGGGAGAGCAGCTTAATTCTTTGCTCTTTTGGTCTGCCATGCAACTAGGCGGTGTACTTACCTGCACTTCCAAGGGAAGGAGGCCGTAGATGCCGACATGCAGATCCCGGCAGTTGTAAATCAACTGAGGATCCTGAAATGTCTAAGGACATAGGAAGGCCCTTGCTTGTGTATAGGGCACTCTCCAGAAAACCTCTCTTCCCTCTAGCATGTGCTGTTGCTTCAGTCATGTTCAACTCTCTGTTATCCTATGGACTGTAGCCCGCCAGGCTCTTCTGTCCATGGGATTCTCCAGGCAAGAATACTGGAGTGGGTTGCCATGCCCTCCTCCAGGGGATCTTCCCAACCCAGGGATTGATCCCGTGTCTCTTATTTCTCCTGCGTGTTCAATCATTCGTCAGGGAACTAAGATCCTGACCATCTCCCCAATCCCAAAACAAACCTCACAAATGCCTGGAACAGAGGCTGGCTTTAGTTAAAGGAACACAAAGGAAGGCCTGGCCAATGAGGGAGAGAAAACACAAAGAACAAAACAAAGATTAAAGTGCAAAAGGAATTATGCCACGTGGACATTCCTGTTGCTTGGGTTCACTCAACACATTCCTCAGAAAAGCTATGCTGTTTATTTTTAAGATGACAGGTTAAAACATGGCTGAAGCCTTAAAAATGTGAAGGGCAGAAAGGGATGGGGAGGCATGGTTTCTGATTGTGCCTTTGAGGTTAAAGAGCCTGAACACTTTACAACAGGGTCCCAACTTCCAGGATCTAAAGCCTGGTGATCTGAAGTGGAGCTGATGTAATAATAGAAATAAAGTGCACACACAATAAATGTAATGCACTTGAATCATGTTGAAACCACATCCCCACCCCCAGTCCATGGAAACATTGTCTTCCAGGAAACTGGTCCCAGGTGCCAAAAAGTTTAGGGACCACTGTTTTACACGAATCTGCAGGCTCTGGCATCCTGAGAAGGGCTGCACACCAGTAGCCACCGGAATCTGGGTGTGAATTGCTTCTCATTTCTGTTTCACTTGTTTATCTTTTTTGCTCGTTGCCTGGGGTTGAATTCCTATTTGATTGACAAGCTCAAATTTAACAGCAGCGAAGAGTAGCAACACCACTCCAGTGTTTGGCTTTGTCAAATCCAGTTTGAGTGTAATTATCATTGAGGAAAAACAGCTTTTCTCATTTTTTAAAGAATGAAATAAGTTGCTGGAGGCTGTTCACTGTAATTTGAAACTAGCAAAACCATATGGAGCCATGACTGTGAGCATCCCATCTTATCTGTTTGCACATCCCAAGTCAATGTTGTGAAAATCAATACGTTTGGCTTCCCTAATTCTCCATGTGGCTCTGCCCCTAACCATGTCTTCTCCTAGCCTACCTAATTCCCGCTCCCCTATGTCCTTCACTCAGTCGCTCACACTCATGGTCCTCCCTCTGCAGGATCTGTGCTCCTCCACCTGTTCTCCAGGCTGTCTGCCCCTTCTGAACTCTTAGATCTACACAAACCTCTCCATTTCCTAAGGCTCTTCCAAGGGCTTGGCGTCCCCTCCCGCTGCCTCTATTCCCCAGCTTTCCGTCACTACTTCCTGCCTTTTTCCCATACTGAATTCTAAAATTAAGACAAAGACATGTTATAAAGTGAACTCTTGGTCAAGGTATTTCAAAGATGTGCTACTTCTGACTTAAGGAACTGGAGCCAGAGAATCTGGATTAGCCTTTTCACAGTTAAAGAACAAAAGTCCTTATCGCTTACAGCTTTGAGGAGGTTTTTGGAGTCCTCTCTAAAGAAAAAGAGTTCCTTGCTCAGGTAGCCTTTGAGATTTGTGTCCATAGATCTAAAATAAAAATGATCAGATAAAAATTTTGTTCCAATATGTGTTCCTATCCTTTATTAAAGTTATAGAAAGCATACTAATTAGGTTAAATTAGACTATGCACACACATTTTTAGTTTCATTTTCTTGCAAAAATATAATTAACGAACTTAGAATTGTCCTGGGTTCTGGAATGTTTTGACAAGAGCATCTTAGGGGAAAAAGATACATCTTAAGTGCAGTACAGTTTTGAAGGTATTGTTGTGGGGTTTAATGGTGAACAAAACACGGTTTTCCTCACAGTTGCTCAACACTGTGGTGCGTGCGAAGACTTTCCTATATGTGCACTGCATGGGTTGTTTTAGTTTCTGTTATCTATCTTTCTAGCATCTGTCTATGCTCTTATTTATTAGAGCAGTGCTAAGGGATAGGGTCTATTACCACGTTGTCTCATATACTCGGCATTCTTTGAAGACAGATGAAGAGCATGAGGCTCTATGGATGGTTCTGGGCCTTGGAGTCTTCTCAGGGGGATCTGGGGAGAGTGTCCACACTATGGAGATCTGTGGAGGCCTTAACTATCATCACCAGGGAAGACCTCTGAAAAGTCCTGAGGTCTAGTACCCTCAGTGAGAGCAGAGCTGGAGGGGGAGGTTGTGAGAGTCATGGGTATCTTCAGAGTATGGAAGATGCAATCCGAGAGGAGAGAAGCCTTCTGCTCCAAGAGCAAAGGGGTGAATGTCCATC
This sequence comes from Madoqua kirkii, assembly GCA_006408675.1. NCBI lineage: Eukaryota > Metazoa > Chordata > Mammalia > Artiodactyla > Bovidae > Madoqua > Madoqua kirkii. The sequence goes on along the minus strand of SJYC01052583.1, from coordinate 327 downwards.
TGAGAGTGTATTTCAATAGCAGCTTTGTATGCAAAGCATACATTAGTACCCCTATTAGTAAAGGTATTACTCATTGAATACTGATCAGTGACGGCAAATTAATCTTATTCTCTAATGAATGTACTGTGTATGTGAAAGTCGCTCAGTTGTGTTTGACTCTTTTCGACCACAGACTGCAGCCTGCCAGGCTCCCCTGTCCATGGGATTCTCCAGGCAAGAATACTGGAGTGGGTTGCCATTTCCTCCAGGGAATCTTCCTGACTCCGGGGTTGAATCCATGTCTCCTGCATTAGCAGGCATATTCTTTATCACTGAGCCACCAGGAAA
>SJYC01052582.1:0-15058 GCA_006408675.1 Madoqua kirkii | reverse complement strand
ACTGCAGCCTGCCAGGCTCCCCTGTCCATGGGATTCTCCAGGCAAGAATACTGGAGTGGGTTGCCATTTCCTCCAGGGAATCTTCCTGACTCCGGGGTTGAATCCATGTCTCCTGCATTAGCAGGCATATTCTTTATCACTGAGCCACCAGGAAAGCCCCCATAATTGACACATAATACTGTGTAAGTTTAAGGTATACAGCACAATGATGTGATTTACACATTTTATGAAATGATGATCACAATGAATTTAGTTCATGTCCATCATCTCATGATGGCACATTAAAAAAGAAAAAAAAATTTAACTTGTGAAGAGAATTCTTAGGATCTACTCTCTTACAAACTTTCAAATACATCATACAGCAGTGTTAACAAGTTATCACATGGTACATTACCTCCCAGGATTTATTTGCTTATAACTGGAAGTTTGGACCTTTGCCTATGGTAACCACAAACCTGATCTCTCTTCCTATGAGCTGTTTCTTTCTTTTTTTTGAGTCCCCATATTAGTAATATCATACATCATTAGTCTTCCTCTGTCTGACTTACTTCATTTAGCATAATGCTGTCAAGATCCATTCCTGTTGTTGCAAATGATAAGATTTCCTTCTTTTTATGGCTGAATAATATGGGGCTTCCCAGGTGGTGCAGTGGTAAAGAAGTGGCCTGCCAATTGGAGACATAAGAGACAATGGTTCAGTCCCAGAGTCAAGAAGATCTCCTGAAGGAGGGCATGGCAACCCACTCTAGCATTCTTGCCTGGAGAATCCCATGGACAGAGGAACCTGGAGGGCTACAGTCCAAAGGATCACAAAGAGTCAGACACAACTGCAGTGATTTAGCATGCAGTGCTCATTATACAACCACATTGTTTATCCATTCACCATTGATGGACACTTAGGTTATTTCCATGTCTTGGCTATTGTAAATAATGCTGCTGAGAACATGGGAGTACAGAAGAGACCCCAGAGACAAAGGGGGAGTCTAGCTGGGGAACAAGAGTGTGTATCTGAGTGTGCTCTGGTGGGGGCTGGAGGATGGTCCAAAAAGACTGAGTTCAGGGGCACAAAGGGCTCTGGTGGAAAAGAGGTGGGACTAATGGCAGAGAAGACCTTGGTGGCCAAGATAAGGAAGCCAGAGGGGATGAGGTGGAATGAAGAGGATGAGTGACGATTAGGAGGACACAGTGGCTATCGCATTCTGGAGCAAAGTGGTGAGGCCAGCCGTGGGAGCAGGAAATGCCAGTGAGAAGGGAGGGGCAAAACAAAAGCCAGTGATGAAGTGGGAAAGTATGGTGGGGCAGGACCCACCAGTGAGGAGGGAGACAATGAGGGGAGCCTGGACAGGTGCAGTGAGGGAAAGTGGGCCTGTGGAAGGCACTCCAGCAGAGGCTGGGAGACCTTGTAGGGCCCATTGAAAAGGTGGAGGCTGTTGTCAGGGAGGCTCAGCAAGAGGGTTGTGGATACTGAAGTGGGAACAGTGGAAGCAGCATCTTCTCCAGGCTCCTCAAACAGCAGAATGCCAGCTCTGGGCGATTCCATAAATGTACATGTATGAAGACACCTCACAGCCAGATAATGCAGTTGTTGACAGTGGCCCTTATCAGGGACGTCCTTGGGAATGCAGAGGGCAAGGCACAAGCCTCAGACAGGGAGGAATAGGGGCAGGGTGTCCTGGTGGGGCAGCGGCACCTGATGGTTACTTCCACCCTGTTCCCTGCACCCTATTCCTCACCCCCATGGCTTGACCTCATATTCTCTTCCCTGGAGATTCTCCTCACATGTCATGCCACGCCATCCTGAGGGCCAGGAATTGCACCAGCCATGCTGGGAAACGGAATACAGAAAGCAGGGAAGTGATGGATCCCCCTGCACAGAAGACAAAGGAAGACTTGGACCACTTGAGTTTCTTTCTGGCAAGTTCTCCAAGCAGGGGAACCAGCAAACTGGGTTACCTGTGGTGAAGCTAGGAGCATAGAGATACTCTAAAGAGGTGGAGGCTGAGTGGAATAATCTTAAGGAGAGTTCCTAGCAGCTTAGACCATGACAGCAACAAAAATCAGCATCAGGGGACTTCCTGGTGGTCCAGTGGAATCCACCTTGCGATGCAGGTGACCTGGGTTCTACCACTGGTCAGGGAACTAAGATCCACATGCTATGGGACAACTAAGACCACACTGCAGCTCTTGAGCCCGTGCAATGCAATGAAAGAACCGGCATGACGCAACAAAGTGCCCCAACTAAGACCTGACGCAACAAAGTGCCCCAACTAAGACCTGACGCAGCCAAACAACAACAACAAAAATTAGCATCGAGAGTGCTAGCTCGCCACAGACCAAAAGACACATCTGGAGCTTGGTAAGTTCCCTTTATTGCATCTCAGAAAAAGTTCTTTGGGAAGGACTTTACAGGATTTGGGCTTTTATTAGATGATTTTGATGAGTGTTCACAGAAGCAGGAATTGCTCAGGACTGGACGCTGTCAGGAAAAAGAGATGGCTCTATTACTGGTGTCTTCACTAATCTCATCTAGAAGGTGAGAGGGAAGAAGAGAGGCTGAAGCTGTGTGACAAGGAGCAGCAGCCCCCATGTTACCCAGAAGAGGGGAATGTTCAGTCATTTTTCTGGCTTGAACAATATTGGTGTTTTCATCTATGCTCAGACATGATTACACAATAAGCTTGTTTTTGTCTTGATCTGTCAGTCACAGATGGAGAAGGAAATGTCAACCTACTCCAGTATCTTTGGTGGCCAAGATAAGGAAGCCAGAGGGGATGAGGTGGAATGAAGAGGATGAGTGACGATTAGGAGGACACAGTGGCTATCGCATTCTGGAGCAAAGTGGTGAGGCCAGCCGTGGGAGCAGGAAATGCCAGTGAGAAGGGAGGGGCAAAACAAAAGCCAGTGATGAAGTGGGAAAGTATGGTGGGGCAGGACCCACCAGTGAGGAGGGAGACAATGAGGGGAGCCTGGACAGGTGCAGTGAGGGAAAGTGGGCCTGTGGAAGGCACTCCAGCAGAGGCTGGGAGACCTTGTAGGGCCCATTGAAAAGGTGGAGGCTGTTGTCAGGGAGGCTCAGCAAGAGGGTTGTGGATACTGAAGTGGGAACAGTGGAAGCAGCATCTTCTCCAGGCTCCTCAAACAGCAGAATGCCAGCTCTGGGCGATTCCATAAATGTACATGTATGAAGACACCTCACAGCCAGATAATGCAGTTGTTGACAGTGGCCCTTATCAGGGACGTCCTTGGGAATGCAGAGGGCAAGGCACAAGCCTCAGACAGGGAGGAATAGGGGCAGGGTGTCCTGGTGGGGCAGCGGCACCTGATGGTTACTTCCACCCTGTTCCCTGCACCCTATTCCTCACCCCCATGGCTTGACCTCATATTCTCTTCCCTGGAGATTCTCCTCACATGTCATGCCACGCCATCCTGAGGGCCAGGAATTGCACCAGCCATGCTGGGAAACGGAATACAGAAAGCAGGGAAGTGATGGATCCCCCTGCACAGAAGACAAAGGAAGACTTGGACCACTTGAGTTTCTTTCTGGCAAGTTCTCCAAGCAGGGGAACCAGCAAACTGGGTTACCTGTGGTGAAGCTAGGAGCATAGAGATACTCTAAAGAGGTGGAGGCTGAGTGGAATAATCTTAAGGAGAGTTCCTAGCAGCTTAGACCATGACAGCAACAAAAATCAGCATCAGGGGACTTCCCTGGTGGTCCAGTGGAATCCACCTTGCGATGCAGGTGACCTGGGTTCTACCACTGGTCAGGGAACTAAGATCCACATGCTATGGGACAACTAAGACCACACTGCAGCTCTTGAGCCCGTGCAATGCAATGAAAGAACCGGCATGACGCAACAAAGTGCCCCAACTAAGACCTGACGCAACAAAGTGCCCCAACTAAGACCTGACGCAGCCAAACAACAACAACAAAAATTAGCATCGAGAGTGCTAGCTCGCCACAGACCAAAAGACACATCTGGAGCTTGGTAAGTTCCCTTTATTGCATCTCAGAAAAAGTTCTTTGGGAAGGACTTTACAGGATTTGGGCTTTTATTAGATGATTTTGATGAGTGTTCACAGAAGCAGGAATTGCTCAGGACTGGACGCTGTCAGGAAAAAGAGATGGCTCTATTACTGGTGTCTTCACTAATCTCATCTAGAAGGTGAGAGGGAAGAAGAGAGGCTGAAGCTGTGTGACAAGGAGCAGCAGCCCCCATGTTACCCAGAAGAGGGGAATGTTCAGTCATTTTTCTGGCTTGAACAATATTGGTGTTTTCATCTATGCTCAGACATGATTACACAATAAGCTTGTTTTTGTCTTGATCTGTCAGTCACAGATGGAGAAGGAAATGTCAACCTACTCCAGTATCCTTGCCTGGAGAAGCCCATGGACAGAGGAGCCTGGTGGGCTGCAGTCCATGGGGTCACAAGAGTTGAACACAACTTAGCAACTAAACCACCATCAGTCACACAGCAGCTTTATCTGATGTTGGTGATCTGTGAAATCGCTCCAGCTCCTAGACACATCAAGGTGTGATGGTTCCAAGCCAGCTCCTGACTGTCAGAGTTGTTTTTCTCTAATGATCTTCCTTGGCCAAAGACAAAGTCAGACCACAGGCATGAATCCACGACAGTCAGATTTTTCACTTATTAAGAGTTTGCTGATTCAGGGAATTCCATGGGGGTCTAGCAGTTAGGACCACTGGAGGGGGCATGGGTTCCATCCCTGGCTGGGGAACTAAGATCTCAAATGCTCAAATGTGGGGTGTGGAAAAAAAGAAAAACAAAACAGGAAAGTTTGCCAGGTGAGACCAGGAAGATGTCCAGAGGGCACAGTCTTTACTGGACCAGAGATAATGCCCCCTCTTCTGTCATAGGATGAGTTGCTGAGTCATCTTGACAGTGAGCGCACAGCAGCATTTAAGATTTTGGACAGGATACAATGACAGAAGAGAGAGGGCAGGAGGAGAAGGGGATGACAGAGGATGAGATGGTTAGATGGCATCCCCAACTCAATGGGCATGAGTTTGGACAAACTCCAGGAGATAGTCAAGGACAGGGAAGCCTGGCGTGCTGCAGTTCATGCGGCTGCAAAAAGTTGGACATGACTTAGCAGCTGAACAGTAACAACAATGACCAACCATAACACAGGCAAGTACCAGAAACCAAAGGATCATGAGTCTTGTGACAAGTCTTACAAAGCCAGAGTCCCAGATTATAAAACCCAAGCAATCAACACACTGAAAACATCCCAGAATCCAGCAGGGTCCTTTAGAGAATCAGGTGTTTTATTTATCCTTATATCCACAGTTGTGCTTGCCCTGTAGTATGTAAATACAATCAGAAATATACTGCCTCACCCCTAACCACCACCAGTTGAGAGGAAATCAAGGTGTTCAAAGGGGCTTTGAACATCCTGTCTAGTCTGGTCAGAATTGCATTGCTGGCAGGTAGGATGTGCAGTGGAAAAACCCTTAGTGGTATCTTTAAAATTACCCTACCAATGCTGGTCCAATGTTGCTGCTGATTTTCCTCTGATTTGTGGGTAGTATCACAAAACATACTTGCTAAGTTTTACTTTTTATTATGTCCACCTCTTTACATATAGAAAAGCACTTCAAGGCTTTTTAATTCTTTGTCAGTTTTGTAGGGCTCCTGTGATGATCAACACATTGGTTTCTAAAGCATTTCAATGTCATGGAATAACTCCAAATCAGCTACCTAGCCTATCGGTATAAATATTTAGTTTTGTTACTGGGCAGATCTGGGAGAGGGCACTGAGTGGATCTAACTTTTTAATGCTAAAGGAATCTTTATTTACTCATGGACGCACTGGGGCCTTGCTGCTGCGCTTGGGCTGTCTCTAGCTTTGGTGAGTGGCGGGCTGCTCTGCATCGTGGTGCTCAGGGCTCTCACTGCGTGGCCTCTCTTGGGGAGCTCGATCTCTAGGGTGCTCAGGCTTACTTGCTCCGTGGCACGTGGGATCTTCTTGGACCAGGGATCCAATCCATATCCCCTGCACTGTCAGGCAGATTCTTAATCTCTGGACCAAGAAATCCAAATGGATATAACTTTTGAGGAAAGCTTATATTTCAAGGGCAAATTTAAGTCTGATGACCCAGCCTACTTAGTAATTTTTAATTTTACTAAGTATGTATAATCTACACACACAATTAAATCAGAATTATTCTGGGGAGTCTTTAGGTCAGTTTAGGGTATGCCTAGTTCCCTGAGGCAAGCAACTGTGGGCTGTCCCTTTGTGGGAGAGGGAAGGAGGTGGCTGGGTTTAGAGTGACAATATTGGACAGCGATGTGTGAAGGAACAGCACCAGTTTACCACAGGTTAGGTGATTACCTGAAAGATGCCAAGGGTATACTGTCAGTGGAAGTCTATATATAGCACAGCATGGGGAGCCACTAAGATTAATGGAGACCCAAGAACTAAATCAACTGAAGTTTACATACTTTTATTATTGCTGCTGTGGTTCTTAGACAAGGCAGATACACATCTTGGCTACTGGAGGTAAAGAAAGACTGAAATAAGCCAAGAGCCTCTGGTGATTTCCATTTAACTGAAGCTGTTCCCTAGTGCCTGTTCAGATTCATAATGAAAAGACAGGGAGTGGGGGCAAGGAGAGAATTTTTGATTTCAGAACAATGGAGAAAACTTCTAGAAATAGTTTTATGGTACCAGTCTTTGTGTCTAAGGACTATATGTTTCCTTTAACTTAAAAAATATATTCACTGAAATGTATTTAATAGACATATAACTAACCTAGGAAAATCAATTCCCATTTTTTATTTTTTGCTGATATGAATTTATTACTTTTTAAAAGTAATTTTGCTCCCATAGGCAGATTTATTGTACAGGAGACACGGATCATGACCATCCCCAACAAAAAGAAATGCAAAAAAGCAAAATGGCTGTCTGAGGAGGCCTTATAAATAGCTGTGAAAAATAGAAGCAAAAAACAAAGGAGAAAAGGAAAGATATACTCATTTGAATGCAGAGTTTTAAAGAATGGCAAGGAGAGATAAGAAAGCCCTCTTCAGTTATCATTGAAAAGAAATAGAGGAAAACAATAGAATGGGAAATACTAGAGATCTCGTCAAGAAAATCAGAGATAACAAGTAACATTTCATGCAAAGATGGGCTCAATAAAGGACAGAAATGGTATGGACCTAACAGAAGCAGAAGATATTAAGAAGAGGTGGCAAGAATACACAGAACTGTACAAAAAAGATCTTCATGACCCAGATAATCACGATGGTGTGATCACTCACCTAGAGCCAGACATCCTGGAATGTGAAGTCAAGTGGGCCTTAGGTAGCACGACTATGAACAAACTAGTGGAGGTGATGGAATTCCAGTGGAGTTATTTCAAATCCTGAAAGATGATGCTGTGAAAGTGCTGCATTCAATATGCCAGCAAATTTGGAAAACTCAGCAGTGGCCACAGGACTGGAAAAGGCCAAAGAATGCTCAAACTACCACACAATTGTACTAATCTCACACACTAGTAAAGTAATGCTCAAAATTCTCCAAGCCAGGCTTCAACAATATGTGAACCGTCAACTTCCAGATGTTCAAGCTGGTTTTAGAAAAGGCAGAGGAACCAGAGATCAAATAGTCAACATTTGCTGGATCACTGAAAAAGCAAGAGTTCCAGAAAAACATTTATTTCTGCTTTACTGACTATATCAAAGCCTTTGACTGTGTGGATCACAATAAACTGTGGAAAATTCTGAAAGAGATGGGAATACCAGACCACCTGACCTGCCTCTTGAGCAATCTGTACACAGGTCAGGAAGCAATAGTTAGAACTGGACATGGAACAACAGACTGGTTCCAAATAAGAAAAGGAGTACATCAAGGCTGTATATTGTTACCCTGCTTGTTTAACTTATATGCAAAGTACATCATGAGAAATGTTGGGCTGGATGAAGCACAAGCTGGAATCAAGACTGCCGGGAGTAATATCAATAACCCCAGATATGCAGATGACACCACCCTCACGGCAGAAAGGAAAGAAGAACTATAGAGCCTCTTGATGAAAGTGAAAGAGGAGAGTGAAAAAGTTGGCTTAAAGCTTAACATTCAGAAAACTAAGATCATGGCATCCAGTCCCATCACTTCATGGGAAATAGTTGGAGAAACAGTGGACACAGTGGCAGACTTTTTTTTTTTGCTCCAAGATCACTGCAGATGGTGACTGCTGCCATGAAATTAAAAGACGCTTACTCCTTGGAAGGAAAGTTATGACCAACCTAGACAGTATATTAAAAAGCAGAGATATTACTTTGCCAACAAAGGTCCATCTAGGCAAGGCTATGGTTTTTTCCAGTAGTCATGTATGGATGGGAGAGTTGGACTATAAAGAAAACTGAGTGCTGAGGAATTGATGCTTTTGAACTGTGGTGTTGGAGAAGACTCTTGAGTCCCTTGGACTGCAAGGAGATCCAACCAGTCCATTCTGAAGGAGATCAGTCCTGAGTGTTCACTGGAAAGACTGATGCTGACCCTGAAACTCCAATACTTCGGCCACTTTGATGTGAATAACTGACTAATTGGAAAAGACCCTGATGCTGGGAAAGATTGAAGGTGGGAGAAGGGGATGACAGAGGATGAGACTGTTGGATGGCATCATAGACTCGATGGACATGGGTTTGGGTAGACTTCAGGAATTGGTGATGGACAGGGAGGCCTAGCGTGCTGCAATTCACAGGGTTGCAAAGAATTGGACATGACTGAGCAACTGAATTGAACTGAAAGTAGATTTAATCCTAGGAACTTTTTTCTTTTTGATCTGATGGTGAATGGGATTGTTTCCTTTTAATTTCTCTTTCTGATCTTTCATCTTTAGTGTATAGGATTGCAAGAGATTTCTGTGTAGTAATTCTGTATCCTGCAAATTTACCAAATTTATTGATGAGCTCTAATAGTTTTCTGCTGGCATCTTTAGGATTTTCTATGCATACTTATTTTCCAATTTGGATTTTTTAAATTCCTTTTTCTTCTTTGATTATCATGGCTAGGACTTCCAAAACTATGTTGAATAATAGTGGAGAGAGTGGACATCCTTGTCATGTTCCTGATCTTAAGAGGAAATGCTTCCAGGTTTTCCACCACTAAGAATGATGTTTGCTGTGGGTTTGTCATATATGCTCCTTATTATGTTGAGGTATGTTCCCTCTGGGCTTCCCAGGTACTCAGTGGTAAAGAACCCGCCTGCCAATGCAGGAGGCTTGGGTTCCATCCCTGGTTTGGTAAAATCCCTCGGAGGAGGAAATGGCAATCCACTCCAGTATTCTTGCCTGGGAAATCTCACGGACAGAGGCGCCTGGCGGGCTACAGTTTACTGGGTCAAAAAGAGTCAGACACAACTGACTGACTAAGCAGGCACATACGCATAATTAACTATATTATCACTAACTAAAGTGATCAGTAATTTTTTTCTCCAGACAATGAAGAAAATTAGAGGACATAAAATGAAATATTATTTAGCTATTTTTTTCTCTAATCATTTCATATCATCTTACTACTTTCGAGGGAAAAAGAAATATAAGTATCTTATCCAAAGGCATTTCATCATTTGTCACTAGATTGCCATTCTAAGAAATAAGGGTAGAATTTTTATTTAGTGGTTAATGTTTTGTATCTGTTTCTTCTTTGGAAACTGTCCAGATTTCCAGTCTTCTTTTTATTTTTGGATGGGCTGCATGGCATGTGGGAGCTTACCTCCCTGTACCCCCTGAAGTGGAAGTGTGGAATCTTAACCACTGGACTGCCAGGAAAGTCCCCCAGTCTTAATTAATTAATTATTTACCTAAGATATTAAAGTTGAGACAAGTTTAAATGTGTAAAACAGATTGTGGCATGTATACTTTAAAAAAGGTGACAGATGGTTTAGACAGTAATTTAGACCCTTGATATTTTTATTAAGCTGTGTGCTTGAAAGTCAATACTTAACACTCCTCAAAATATAAGAAGGGAAGAATACCACCTACATTAAAAAAAAGTCTTAAAAAAATTTTTTTTAAAGAAAAACAAGACAAATAATGTTTTTTCTTTATTATTAACTTTATAATATTGTATTGTTTTTGCCACACATCAACATGAATCTGCCACAGTGTACACATGTTTCCAATACCGAACCCCCCTCCCCCCTCCTCCCCAACACCATCCCTCCAGGTCATCCCAGTGCACCAGCCCCAAGCATCCTGCACCCTGCATTGAACCTAGACTGGCGATTTGTTTCTTATATGATATTATACATGTTTCAATGCCAGACAAATGATGTCTTCATCGAGATTTCTTTACTTTTTGTTCTAAAGTACCTCCCAAACACACATCTTGCTCATGCCAAAAGCTTCCTAAAGTGGCCAGTGCAATTCCAAACTGGTGAAATTGTGACAGAATGATAAGAATACTATTAATAGTTAGTACTGTTAACAAGAAAAGATGAAGAAAACAGGTGTTTGGACTGAAAGAGGCACCATTTAGATTGAGAAGACCCTGGGAACTGGAGAGGCTCTTAAAAAGATAGTACTTAGGTAACTTTATCTCCCCTGAATCTGACCAAAGGGCCAATGGTTTCACCAAGGAGTGGCCAGACAAACTTCTGAAATAAAGCAATTCTCAGAGACACAAAGACAGGAGAGAAGAAGTCCCTAAAAGGTTTGAAATGATGGGAGGCAAAGGAGTATGAATCTCGGGATACCCCTTGTCCAGCTTGAGAATGGACTTGACCAGGCTTGGCATATCAACTTCATGGAGGCCCCCTGGATCTCGGCCCCTGGTGGTCATGCCTTTGTGGAACTTCCCTCCTCCTTGAAAGTGGGCTGGACCTGTGACTTGCTCTAACCAGTGGAATGCAACAAAGGAGATGGAATCCAGATGACTGCATTTACATGGTTACCTAAGAGGTAGCACCTATCTTGCTGGAGTCTCTCACTCTGATGTTGCTTTTAAAGAAGCAACTTGCCTTGAATTTCATAGCCACGAGGAAATGAATTCTGCCAACAACCTGGGAGAGCTTAGAAGCAGATACCCATTCTGTCAAGGCTCTGACAAGAGGTCAGTTTTGGCTGATACCTTTTTTGTAACCTTGTCAGACCCTAGGTGGTCTAGCAAGCTAAGCCATGCCCAGATGCCTGACCCAGACAACCAGTGGGATAATGAGAACCTGTGGTTTTAAGCGGCTGAGACTGTGGTACTACGTCACATGACGACAGAAAACAAATGCTCTAGCCTGTGCTCATCTCCCGACAGGCTTTTACTCTTCTGGACAACTTCATTTCTAAACATCCAAATAGATATTTTCCTTTAGTCAGGCACAGCTAAGGTTAAAATTACTTACCCAAACTTTGTTAACTCTTTGGGTAGAAATTAACCAATGGTCCTCTCCCTATGTTATACAACATTAGCCCATTAAAAGATGGGAAAACATCAGCAGGGGCAACTTTCATATCCACAACTGGCCTTAAGCTAACTAAAGCATGGACAGCTTCTGTTGTGGCAAATAGGTATCTCTCCAGTTAGAACCAGCCCTGTGAAGTTAGCATCCTTCAGCTTTATATCCTCTCCAGGCTATATACATATAGGATGTTCAGTAACTATAGAACTGAAACTGTGACTGCCTTGAAGCATATTAATTCATGGATCTTGCTTCACTTCAGGCAGCACTTCTGCTTGATGCCCAGATTTTGACAGAACAGACACGGGACCACAGGCAGCAAGTATGCCAGTGTTACTGCTGCCTGAGCCAGGTTTTAGGACAATAAAGGACAAATAAAGGAAAATAAAGGGCAACTAGAATTCCAAGTCTTCAGCATCATCTTTAGTTATCAGCTGCCACAGGATCTCCCAGTACTGAACCTCTGCTAAAATTCTTACTTCTCCCCACCCCTACAAGTATCTGAAAAGGAAATGAAATAAAATAATTTTCCCTAAAGAATATTTTCCTTCTCATTTACTTCTTTTAAATAATAAACCTCAATTGTTGGCAGAGGTTTCTAGGAATTCATGGAACATCAATAAAGTTTAGGCCAAATGAGATTTATAACTAGAAAATAGATACTACTGGGTGTTAAAGAATAGAATGAAGCCAAGTCCACACACGTACGTATAGACACGACAGCACACAGCCATCTGTCAAGCTATACCCGGTGTCTAACGCCTCCGGCCGAATCTCTGTTCCCCAGCAGAGCAGACTAAGCTCCTTTAGGGCAGGAACCACATCTGGTCAGCTCTGGATTTCCCCAACACATAACACACTCTTCACTCAAAGGGCCACTTATAGGCTCTGTAACAACCTAGAAGGACGGGATGGGGAGGGAGGTTCAAGAGGGAGGGGACATACAAATACCTACGGTTGATTCATGTTGATGTTTGGAGAAATCAACACAATACTGTAAAGCAACTATCCTTCAATTAAAAATTTAAAAAAATTTTAAAGGACCACTCATAGAGGGTGCTGAATTCAAATGAGAAAACCAGTTTTTAAAAAAGTTAATGATGATTGCTAAGGTGTCACCTGAACCCACGTGTTTAAACACTGCCCTTCTTACCCATTTTCCAGTTACACTACTGGGGGGTGGAGGGGGAGAAGGGGAGATAAACTACTGAGGGTGGGGTGAGGAGTGAATTAAACCAATTAATAGCACTAAAACCTCCAAGTCTACACCAAGGAAGAATCACACTATGTTTAGCCAGTGAAAAGGATTAGAATTTTTTCAATATTTTAATGAGAACACTTTCTCACCATCTTTAAATAGAAATGACTTCCACTTTTTACTCTGAAGCTGCTGGGCTGTCAGCACTTCTTCGCTTCCTGGTCCGTGGGGTTCAGAAGCCACCCCACAACCAGCTCACCAGTGCTCTTCAGGCACGTGTTGGACATGTCCTCCTCTGTTGGGAGACCCTGGGGCAGCTTCAGGGGCTTGATTCTGTGACATGAGAGAATGCCGTTAGTGTCATACCAGGTAACATACTTTAAGAAATTGTTAGAATAACAAATAACAAACCTTATCAAATGTTTAACCACTTTCAGCTTTGCATTCACTGAAGGGATATTCTTGTGAACTTGAGGAGTGTGTGCCTACAAACAAAGGAAACAACATTAGGGATCAATGTCAACAGTGCAGATGGTCCCACGTGTCAGGAAGAGGTTAAGGTGAAGTCTCCTTCTATCTAAATCAAACCTTCTAATATATTACATGAAATAATACATTTAAACAAAAGAAATATTAAATAAGTAGGTTAAAAGTTTTAAAGGTGGAAAATTTGCAGCAAATTTAAACACTAAAGATGACTAAAATAGGTACATACTTTTTGTAACCCAAGCATCTTTATTATATCTTTCTCCCAGTATGGACGTCTTTTTGTACTTTTTATTCTGGTAACAATATGCAGTTTTGAGGTTGCTGTGGATCCCCACCATATTTTTCATGATCTTCAGGTGAAGGCCGAAAAACCTAGAAAGAAGAACAATAAATGATGAATTTTCACCATAGCTTCAATGTATCCCCCCCTTTTTTTCTCTTAAAAAAAAAAACAACTTCAAGTAACTACATAATGATTTCATATCTAATCATTCTAAAATCCTCATCCTCAAATCAAACATTTCTACCAGTCCAACTACTCAGACAGAAGTTGAAGGAGTCATGCACTAAGAAAAACATCACACAGCCAGGGATTTTGTTTTGTTTTGATAAAGAACAAAGCAGGAGGAACCGGATGACAAATGCCAGGAGAAGGCACTGCACTATACTGGATGGGCCTTGAACTGCACCCCCTACCCCATTCAAGGAGGGGATAAATATAAACTTACAGTAACACATGAGTATTGTTAAACAGAAGTATGTACTGGGCTACATCCCCAAATAAGGATATATGTATAACACTATTTATAATACTGAAACATTTAAAGGTCATATCCATATTCCTCAAGAGAACAGCTAAAAATTATGATTATTGCATAGTCATAATTATTACATTCTAAATAAAACTAGTAATAATATAACTAAATCAGATACGATGAAAATAAATTCTGCTATATTCTATAGGATTTAATGCTGCTATTAAAATGAATAAGGCTTATAATTTACCATTTTTGTAGGTACTAATTTTGAAGGATGGTCACAATATACTCTTGAGCAAAAACGACCAAATTACTACACCACAAAAAAACAAATTTCCACACCACTATGTGTAGTAGGATTCTGTATTTGCTTCATCTATACCATGACGGAGCTTCATGACATTGTACAAGAGACAAGGATCAAGACCATTGCCAAGAAAAAGAAATGCAAAAAGCAAAATGGCTGTCTGGGGAAGCCTTACAAATACCTGTGAAAAGAAGAGAAGCCAAAAGCAAAAGAGAAAACGAAAGATATACCCATTTGAATGCAGAGTTCCAAAGAATAGCAAGAAGAGATAAAAAAGCCTTCTTCAGGGATCAATGCAAAGAAACAGAGGAAAACAATAGAATGGGAAACACTAGAGATCTTCTCAAGAAAATCAGAGATACCAAGGGAACATTTCATGCAAAGATGGGCTCAATAAAGGACAGAAATGGTATGGACCTAACAGAAGCAGAAGATATTAAGAAAAGGTGGCAAGAATACACGGAAGAACTGTACAAAAAAGATCTTTACGACCCAGATAATCACGATGGTGTGATCACTCACCTAGAGCCAGACATCCTGGAATGTGAAGTCAAGTGGGCCTTAGAAAGCATGACTATGAACAAAGCTAGTGGAGGTAATGGAATTTCAGTGGAGTTATTTCAAATCCTGAAAGATGATGCTGTGAAAGTGCTGCACTCCATATGCCAGCAAATTTGGAAAACTCAGCAGTGGCCACAGAACTGGAAAAGGTCAGTTTTCATTCCAATCCCAAAGAAAGGCAATGCCAAAGAATGCTCAAACTACTGCACAATTGCACTCATCTCACACACTAGTAAAGTAATGTTCAAAATTCTCCAAGCTAGGCTTCAGCAATACGTGAACCGTCAACTTCCTGATGTTCAAGCTGGTTTTAGAAAAGGCAGAGGAA
>SJYC01052579.1:0-42694 GCA_006408675.1 Madoqua kirkii | reverse complement strand
GATTTTTAAATTTAAAATTCCATTTTTTATAGTTTTCTACAAATATCTATTATGAATAAATCACTTTTATATTGAGGGAGAAAAGCTGGAAACATTATTTTTAGAACAAAATAGTCTAAAATACTAATGGAAATTTTACAGTGTTTTACAATAGGAATATTCTGAACTTAAATATCACTTTCAAAAAGCCAAACACTTTAGGAATTCCTGGGTGGTCCAGTGGTTAGGATGAGGGGCTTTTACTGTGGGGGCCCAGACTCAGTTCCTGATCTTAGCTGGGGAACTAAGATCCCACAGGCCATGTGGTAAAGCCAAAAAAAAAAAAAAAACCAGTGATAGAAAGCCTACAGTAATAGTAACTAAAGCGAAACCATGTGAATGCAGTATTATGATATTCATAACCTGTTAAGAGGGACCACCTCTGTAATAGAGGACAAGTCAAAACCTGAATGGGTTAAACTGAAGCCTTCCATGAAGTCTGTTGCATATCCTGGGGGTCCAAAGGGAGAAAGTTGTTATTAAAGTAAATATTCTCAATGGCTTATTTTCTGGATAAGAAGATTGTTTCTCTAAGGAAGAGAAAGAAAACTGCAAAAGTTTCAGTCTCATGTCTAGGAAACTGAACCCAGCACCCCATTACCCGGCAACCTAATGAGGGTTCCACAGAGGTGGTGCTCCAGTCCATGGGTCATCAGCTTCAGCAAACGCGAGTTGGAATTAGATGTTTTCTGCCACTTATTATAAACAGTCTCAGAACCCTGCCAAATAAGCCTTCCTTAGAATGAATGATTCTCAAATTACCACCTGGTTGGAAGCGAGAATGTTTGTCTTTGTTTTAAATTCTATTAGACCAAGGTTCTCCAAATGTGCTTGTTCATAAGGACTGTCTGGGGTGCTTGTGAGAAACATGGAGTTTCCTAGAGATTATGATTCAGCAGATCCGTGATGGGGCCAAAAGGAATCCATTATTTTAACAAGGGCCCTAGATGACTGCTCTGACCCACAATATTGAGAAATATTATAAACTTCCGTTTCCTTTCTAGTAGTTCTTGCTAGTTCTGATTGCATGCTGCCTTATCTGTTTGATAATTAACATGCGCTTCTGCTAGCAAACAGAATGTTCCCATGAGAGCAGGAATGAATAGCTTCATTCATTCATGAAGCTGTTCATTCCTGCTCCTCCAAGGACCATGGGAGTATCTGGCACGTATGACTAGGAGCTGAGTAAATATTTCTTGAATCAATCAATAAATCAAAATTTCTTTTGTAGTGTGTAAGAAGAGCCCACTTTAAGTCTGGATCATCCTCAAGCTTGTAGGAGAAAGCCTGAGTCTGGAAAGCACGATACAAGTGTAGACACATTATACCGTGGCAGAGTGACCTTTTGTTCCCTGAAGGAGAGTCCCCATGCAACCGAGAAGAGTGTTGCAAAAGAGCAGATCTGCCTGCCAGCCACAGTAAGACATCTCATTTGTAGAGAAAACCAATATCCTGTCCATATCTACCTACCTATCTAGATAATGCTTATTTCTTAGGCAAGCATATTGCATGCTGATCTGATCTGGGGGGGGGGAAACACAAGACTTAACTTCCAGGCTCCTTTGAGGCCACTCTCGGACAGAAGTGATTGCCAAGCAGGTCAAGGGTGAGGACAACCGAATAGGCTTCCACTTTCTTCTAATACTTAGGCTCCGCAAGAACTATGCAGGCAAATAATATTATAGAAATCACCCCCAAAATACACCAGGCTCAGTAGACCATGTCTGACGGCAAACCCGTGGACGGTAGCCCACCAGGCTCCTCTGTCCATGGAATTTTCCAGGCAAATTAGAGATGGGTATTGAACATTCATTGGTTAAGTATGGCCTTTGTACAGTCAAGTAAGTTATACTTGTATGCAAAGTCACTTCAGTCGTGTCCAACTCTGTGACCCTATGGACTGTAGCCCTCCAGGCTCCTCTGTCCATGGGGATTCTCCAGGCAAGGATAATGAAATGGGTTGCCATACCCTCCTCTAGGGGATCTCCTCGATCCAGGGATCGAACCCACATCTCCTGCAGCTCCTGCATTGCAGGTGGACTCTTTACCACTGAGCCACGGGGAAGCCCAAATTATACAATAGGCTACCATGAAAAGAACACTCAACCACTGCATACATACAGCTGAGCAGGTGCTTATAAAATGCTCATTGAATAGACTTCCAGGACAAAGTTAGTTCCGGAGAGTGAGCTACATGGAGTTCTCCAGCTCTAGTCTGTCTCCTCTGCCACCTCCCCCAGACCCCAGGGCGGTGTCTGCAGAGATGACCCCTCTGCCTCCACTCTGGGCCACTGCACCAAGAGCATCCTTTCATCACTGTGACCTGGGTTTCAGAGGACTGAGGTCACTGTTGCTCCTCATGCCTGACTCCTGACTAAACCGTCACACTTACCTTCAGAAAGATGTGTCTGTGGGTGTGGGAATCAAATGAATGGCCCATAGACCCAATTAGAGCTGTCATCTGTGTTTTTGTAAATAAAGTTTTATCAAAACTTAGTCATGGTCATTCATCTATGTATATATGTATTCATCTAAGTATGGTTAGCGCTTCCCTGGTAGCTCAGCTGGTAAAGAGTCCGCCTGCGATGTGGGAGAGCTGGGTTTGACCCCTGGGTTGAAAAGATCCCCTGGAGGAGGGCATGGCAACCCACTCCAGTATTCTTGCCTGCAGAATCCCATGGACAGAGGAGCCTGGCTACAGTCCATGGGATCACAAAGAGTCAGACATGACTGAGCAGCTAAGCACAGCACAGCACATGTATGGTTAATTAAAAGATGCTTGCTCCTTGGAAGGAAAGCTATGAAAAACCTAGATAGCATATTAAAAAGCAGAGATATCATTTTGCTGACAAAAGGCCATATAGTCAAAGATTTTCCAGGTTTTGCCAGTAGTCATGTATGGATGTATTACAGTCCATGGGATCACAAAGAGTCAGACATGACTGAGCAGCTAAGCACAGCACAGCACATGTATGGTTAATTAAAAGATGCTTGCTCCTTGGAAGGAAAGCTATGAAAAACCTAGATAGCATATTAAAAAGCAGAGATATCATTTTGCTGACAAAAGGCCATATAGTCAAAGATTTTCCAGGTTTTGCCAGTAGTCATGTATGGATGTAAGTGTTGGACCATAAAGAAGGCTGAGCGCCAAAGAATGGATGCTTTTGAATTGTGGTGGTGGAGAAGATTCTTAAGAGTCCCTTGAACTGCAAGGAGATAAACCAGTCAATTGTAAAAGAAATCAACCCTGAATATTCCTCGGAAGGACTGATGCTGAAACTAAAGATTCAATACTTTGACCACCTGATGCAAAGAGCCAATTTGTTGGAAGAGACCCTGATGCTGGAAGAGACTGAAGGCAGGAGAAAGGGATGACAGAGGATGTGATGGTTGGATGGCATCACCAGCTCAATGGACATGAGTTGGGGCAAACTCCAGGAGAAAGCGAAGGACAGGGCAGGCTGGTGCGCTGCTGTCGATAGGATTGCAAAGAGTCAGACGTGACTTAGTGACTAAACAACAACAAATGGTCTACAGTGATTTTAGCATTACAACCATAGACCTGAGTAGTTGTGACAGAAATCATCTGACTCACAAAACCTTAAATATCCACTGTCTGTCCCATTAGAAAAAAAGTTTGCCTACACCTTGCCTGGATGCATGGGGCCAGATCATAGTAATTATTGTGATAAAATTCACATGTGGTTTTTACTGTTCACCAAGTAGAAGTCTAAGATCTTTGCATGTTTTAATTCATTTAGTCCTCACAATCCTATGAGGAATATAAAACACAAAGAGGTTAAGATAACACAGCTAGTGCGAGTGAGCCTAGATAAGAAACATATTACGAAATATGTAGATCACTGGGCTCAAAAATGATGAATAATATCATAATTTGGGAGCTCTAATAGAGCAGCAAATGATACAATCACGGAAGCAGATTATTTCTTATAACCTGCTTCATTTTGATCAGCTGCAGATTTCTTTTGTGTATGGAACTAGATGAAAAAGTAATGTTTAAGAAAAAAATTTAAAATTATCCAAAAAAGCTTTCTTAAAAAATTATTTATTCCAGAGTTTCTATACTAAAGTGTAATTTGTACTTCAAGATAGTCATCTTGAAATACTCTTCACGTACTAAAAGTAATTCAAAATATTTTTGAAACTTAATTTGGAAATTATCTTCAGAACTAATTTACTCCCATAAGAAACCCAGTGTTTTTCATTTATGTTACATTTATGTTTCATTTATGTAACATCAAACTACCGCACAATTGCACTCATTTCACATGCTAGTAAAGTAATGCTCAAAATTCTCCAAGCCAGGCTTGAGCAATACGTGAACTGTGAACTCCCTGATGTTCAAGGTGGTTTTAGAAAAGGCAGAGGAACCAGAGATCAAATTGCCAACATCCACTGGATCATGGAAAAAGCAAGAGAGTTCCAGAAAAACATCTACTTCTGCTTTATTGACTATGCCAAAGCCTTTGACTGTGTGGATCACAATAAACTGTGGAAAATTCTGAAAGAGATGGGAATACCAGACCACCTAACCAGCCTTTTGAGAACTCTGTATGCAGGTCAGGAAGCAACAGTTAGAACTGGACATGGAACAACAGACGGGTTCCAAATAGGAAAAGGAGTACGTCAAGGCTGTATATTGTCACCCTGCTTATTTAACTTATATGCAGAGTACATCATGAGAAATGCTGGGCTGGAAGAAGCACAAGGTAGAATCAAGATTTCTGGGAGAAATATCAATAACCTCAGATATGCAGATGATACCACCCTTATGGCAGAAAGTGAAGAAGAGCTAAAGAGCCTCTTGATGAAAGTGAAAGAGGAAAGCGAAAAAGTTGGTTCTGTATACTGTCACTCTGCTTATTTAACTTATATGCAGAGGACATCATGAGAAATGCTGGGCTGGAAAAAGCACAAGCTGGAATCAAGATGCCAGGAGAAATATCAATAACCTCAGATATGCAGATACCACCACTCTTATGGCAGAAAGTGAAGAGGAACTAAAAAGCCTCTTGATGAAGGTAAAAGAGGAGAGTGAAAAAGTTGGCTTAAAGCTCAACATGTAGAAAACGAAGATCATGGCATCTAGTCCCATCACTTCATGGGAAATAGATGGAGAAACAGTGGAAACAGTGTCAGACTTTATTTTGGGGGGGCTCCAAAATCACTGCAGATGGTGATTGCAGCTATGAAATTAAAAGACGCTTACTCCTTGGAAGGAAAGTTATAACCAACCTAGATAGCATATTGATAAGCAGAGACATTATTTTGCCAACAAAGATCCATTTAGTCAAGGCTATCGTTTTTCCAGCAGTCATGTATGGATGGGAGAGTTGGACTGTGAAGAAAGCTGAGTGCTGAAGAATTGATGTTTTTGAACTGTGGTGTTGGAGAAGACTCTTGAGAGTCCCTTGAACTGCAAGGAGATCCAGCCAGTCCATTCTAAAGGACATCAGTCCTGGTTGTTCTTTGGAAGGACTGATGCTAAAGCTGAAACTCTTATACTTTGGCCACCTCATGCGAAGAGTTGACCCATTGGAAAAGACTCTGATGCTGGGAGGGATTGGGGGCAGCAGGAGAAGAGGACAACCGAGGATGAGATGGCTGGATGGCATCACTGACTCGATGGACTTGAGTTTGCCTGAACTCCGGGAGTTGGTGATGGACAGGGAGACCTGGAGTGCTGCAATTCATGGGGTCGCAGAGTCGGACACGACTGAGCAAGTGAACTGATCTGATACCATGATGAGTGTGTACATATGATGTATTCTATAAATAGATTCTAAGAATATAACCTTAAATTCTAAACATGAGTCTAACAATTCTACACATATGTTTGTGTGTTAGTCATTCAGTCATGTCTTAACTCTTTGCAACCTCATGGACTATAGCCTATCAGGCTCCTCTATCCATGGAATTCTCCAGGCAAGAATACTGGAGTGGGCAGGGGGTCTTCCCGACCCAGGGATCAAACCCAGGTCTCTTGCACTGCAGGCAGATTCTTTACCACTAAGCCACCAGGGAACCCATATATGTGTGTGTATACATGTACACACACACACACACACACACACACCCTTAAATGTAGAAAGGTCTCAAAAACATTAGGTCGAGAGTCTTACCTCTGGGGAAACAGACTGAGGAAGGACAAAAAAAGATGTTACTTTAATCACAAAGAATATTATTCAATGATTAATTTCTCCACGGAGGGATCAGGTTACATTGCTAAATGATGAAAGCCACTGGAGAAGCATTATAGTGAAGATGATGCGCATCTTTAACAATATGTGAAGGAGAAGTAC
Source organism: Madoqua kirkii (assembly GCA_006408675.1). Lineage (NCBI taxonomy): Eukaryota > Metazoa > Chordata > Mammalia > Artiodactyla > Bovidae > Madoqua > Madoqua kirkii. The sequence continues at coordinate 36,332 of SJYC01052579.1, read as the reverse complement.
ATGGAGGGTGTGGGCAGTGGCTGTCTCCAAACAGGTGGGGTGAAGGGTATTTTTCTAGAGCTTTGGATGAAATGTTGGGTGAGAAGAATGGTGGCAGACAGAGGATGGGGTAGATGCACCAAAGAAAACGAGAGACGACATAAAGAAATGATGTGAGGAGCATGAAATATTCAGGAAAAGTCAGTGATTCTATGTGAATAAGGCAGGAAATGAAACATGAAAAGCAATGCAAGGGGAGTTAAACAAGCTCAACTATGCTGAGTCTTTAGAAATTTCCAGAAGGCATATAAAGCTACTGGAGGTTTGAAACAATATGACATTTCAAAGATAGATTTGGAAAGAAAACTCTTTCAAAGGAACTGGAGGTGGAGACTGATACAAAAAACTCAGGAAGGACTTAGGGACATGGGTTAAGGGTCTCAATTACAGCAGCTGTAACCAAAAAGGACTGATCTGGGGACTGTGGCCAGTAAAATAGATGGATTTGTGGTGGGTGAGGGAGCAGACGGGGTTGAGATTGACTCAAAGGTTTTCAGTCTGGGAAATCAGACAGAGGATCAACTGACATCACTAATACAAGTGATGTATTAGTAATACAACTAATACAAGCACATTCTTTTAGTTTGGTTATTTGGAGGGAAAGTAAGACAATGAGTTCAATTTTGGATAACTTGAAATACCTATGGGTTACCTAAGCAGCAAAGTTTAGAAATTATTTGAGAAAACAGGAATAAGTCTGGAAAATAGGCAACGGGCTACAGATGCACACTTCAGAGTCATTTCTATGCGGCTGGAAAGTTTTCACACTCACTACAGCTGGTGATCAAAATCACTGCCTTCCACATTTTAAACACATGTTAACATCTGTATCTATCCTTTTCTTCCAGAAGTTTACAGTCTAAGAAACATGGAAAGATACGACAATGTAGTTGCAGACCATGACTTGGAAAAAAAGAGAGTTCTGATAAAAGAATATCAAGCATGTTAAAGGTATAAAAATAATCGACGGTAATACTATTATAGCTTTTAAACAATCAGTAGAGAATGGTGGTTGCCAGATACTGGGGAAAGAAGGTATGAGGAGTTACTGTCTAATGGGAACAGAGTTGTTTAAGTTTTGTAAGATGAAGAGTTCTGGAGAGGGATGGTTGTGATGGTCACACAATAATATGAAAGTATTTAATATCACTGAGTAAAAGTGTTAGTCATTCAGTTGTGTCCAACTCTTTCTGACCTCCTAGACTAGCTCACCAGGTTCCTCTGTCATGGAATTCTCCAAGAAAGAATACTAAAGTGGGTTGCCATTCCCTTCTCTAGGGGATCTTCCCCACCCAGGGACTGAACCAGGGTCTCCTGCATTGCAGGTAGACTCTTTACCATCTGAGCCACCAGTGAAGCCCATAATATCACTGAAGTGTACACTTAAAAAAACAGTTAAATACTAAAGTTTATATCTTATGCATTTTACCATAATACTGAAAATTTAGAGAAAACAAAAATCTATTGAGGGCTTAGCCAGAGTTTTTCGAAAGAATGATAGGTACACATAAGTTTAGCAGAGAAGATCCAAATTAGCAACAGTTGATAGAGAGTGAAAACCAAGAGCCACAGGAACAGTCTGAGCAGGATGAAGACAGTTTGTTTTCTCAGGACAATGGTGATATGAAAACACAAAATATTAAGGGGAAAAAACCATAATCAGGAATAAACAAGTTCTGAGATGATAAAAAAATCCACTACTTAAAAGGCCAGTAGCACAATTTTATTTTTAATAATTATTTACCTAAATCACAGTATGTTTAAAACTCTACCCTTCTAACTATATCGACAAATAATTTAACGTGAAAGTTTCCATACTGCAAAACCCAATACCTTTCAAAACACAACATGTTTTTCAAAAATTGTAACAGGAAAACAAAACCTTGTTCTTACTTCATCTGGAATTCTTGACCTTGTAAATTTGTGACGAATCCAGTCTGTACAAACAAGAGGTTCCACACCTTTTGTTGCCGTCTAAAATATGACAGAAAACATTTGTTTTTTAGCACTCTAGTGCAGAAATCCAAAACTACTATTTTTAGGTGACGAAAGTCTATTCTTTTTGTTCTCGTGTTAGTCGCTCAGTCTTGTCTGACTCTTTGCAGCCCCACAGACTCTAGCTTGCCAGATTCCTCTGTCCATGGAGTTCTCCAGGCAAGAATATTGGAGTGGGTAGCCATTTCCTTCTCCAGGGGATCTTCCCAACCCAGGAATTGAACCTGGGTCTCCTGCATTGCAGGGAGATTCTTTACTGTCTGAGCCATCAGGGAAGCCCTGTTCTTACCTAACCTGTAATTATTAAACATTTATCTCAACCACCTAGCTGAGTGAATACATCTTATCTTACCACTAACATTAAATATTAATATAAACATTTAAACCAGCGATTGGCAATAATTTTCTGTAAAGGAATAGACAATAAATATTTCCAGTTCTGGGCTACATGGTTCCCAGAGCCAAGTCTCAGCTCTGTCACTGCAGGGCCAAAGCAGCCACCAGCAATATGTAAACAAATCGTTGTGGCTATGTTCTAATAAAACTTTTTCAAAAACAGATGGTGGGCTGAACCTGGCCTGTAGGTTCATCAATGCGCTCAACACAACATACGGTAATTTACCCTTGAACAACACAATGTAAAAGAAAGTTAAATGAGTTTCCAGTTTTCTTTCTAGTCCCAAAAGTGCCATCAACTCTGAGTTCCTGTCTCCTGTTCTCTTTCTACAAGCCTCCAGTAGTATTTCTCCCAGGCTGCAAAAGAAAAAGGATTCACTGCTAATCCTTCATACCAGGAAACTCCTCTGGGTAGGCAGTAATCATCGAGAGCACTGGGAGAATAAGCAGGAAGGAATGGGGGCGGGGGGTGGGGGGGAGTGATGGACACAGGCTCTGATTCACCAGGAAATAATACTGACCACTCAAGATTAATCTGAGGCTAAGGTAAGAATCTCAAGCACCTGACATTACTATCATCAAATTGCAAGTCCTACCTAGACTCTGGCCCTCATGAGCAGATGAGGCTACACCACTGCAATTTTTAAAAGACTAGAAGGAAATACATGAAAGTACAAACACAAATGATCTCTGAGAAATTGTTTCTCTTCTTTCTACTTTTCTACATTTTTCTAACTTTCTAAGATTGAAAATAGACCCTTTAAAATTGAAGGGAAAAAAATTTAAAAAGATTAAGGTGAACAAAGGGGAATCAACACTAGTCATTTTTTACCAGCATGTTCTCCAGGTAAAGTCTTTTGTGATTTCAATTCCTTAGGAATAAAACAGCAAATAAACCAAATAAAATCCCCTCTCAAAATTAAAAAAAAGAAAAATATATAAAGAAACTTAAAAATTTACCTTGCCTGTATGTTTTGTTAATTAGAAAAGAGATTAAAAGTTCTTAAGGAATAGAAAAGCAAGACAACTGAAAAAGATAATTACTGAAAAGAAACACTTACTTGTAGTCTCCCTGGGGGCCTCTGAGCTATTGAGCGCAAAATCCCTGCCATGGATGTGGTGGCTGTTCTCCTTAAAGGCTGTGAGAAGTAAAAAATAGATCTGTGGGTCACGTATGTTTTGGAAACAGATAGTTCCCCCATTTCTGTAGTAACAAAAAGCTGAGCAAATTGAAAAACTGGATGAAGTTTAACAGAACAATCTTGGTTGCTTTAATACAATAAAGACAAGAATTAAGTTATAATAAATGTTTTAGTCAGAGTTCAAGAAAACCATAGCCAGTAATTATACATTAACCATGTACCATTTTCACCAAAGAGTTAAACCCTAAGTTGATTTCAACAACAAAAATGGGCAGTGGAGGTTCAGTTCAGTTCAGTCACTCAGTTGTGTCCGACTCTTTGCGACCCCATGAATCGCAGCACGCCAGGCTTCCCTGTTCATCACCATCTCCTGGAGTTCATGCAAACTCATGTCCATCGAGTCAGTGATGCCATCCAGCCATCTTATCTCTTCTCCTCCTGCCCCCAATCCCTCCCAGCATCAGAGTCTTTTCCAATGAGTCAACTCTTTGCATGAGGTGGCCAAACTACTGGAGTTTCAGCTTTAGAATCATTCCTTCCAAAGAACACCCAGGACTGAACTCCTTCAGAATGGACTGGTTGGATCTCCTTGCAGTTCAAGGGACTCTCAAGAGTCTTCTCCAACACCACAGTTCAAATCCATCAATTCTTCGGTGCTCAGTTTCCTTCATAGTCCAACTCTCACATCCATACATGACCACAGGAAAAACCACAGCCTTGACTAGATGGACCTTTGTTGGCAAAATAATGTCTCTGCTTTTCAACATGCTATCTAGATTGGTCATAACTTTTCTTCCAAGGAGTAAGCGTCTTTTAATTTCATGGCTGCAGTCACCATCTACAGTGATTTTGGAGCCCCTCAAAATAAAAGTCTGACACTGTTCCCACTGTTTCTCCATCTATTTCCCATGAAGTGATAGGACCAGATGCCAATCTGTTGTTCTATGTCCAGTTCTAACTGTTGCTTCCTGACCTGCATACAGATGTCTCAAGAGGCAGGTCAGGTGGTCTGGTATTCCCATCTCTTTCAGAATTTTCCACAGTTTATTGTGATCCACACAGTCAAAGGCTTTGGCATAGTCAATAAAGCGGAAGTAGATGTTTTCCTGGAACTCTTTTGCTTTTTTCAGTGATCCAGCAGATGTTGGCAATCTGATCTCTGGCTTCTCTGCCTTTTCTAAAACCAGCTTGAACGTCTGGAAGTTCACAGTTCATGTATTGCTGAAGCCTGGCTTGGAGAATTTTGAGCATTACTTTACTAGCATGTGAGATGAGTGCAATTGTGCGGTAGTTTGAGCATTCTTTGGCATTGCTTTTCTTTGGGATTGGAATGAAAACTGGCCTTTTCCATGGCAAGAATACAAAGAAGAACTGTACAAAAGAGATCTTCACGACCAAGATAATCACGATGGTATGATCACTCACCTAGAGCCAGACATACTGGAATATGAAGTCAAGTGGGCCTTAGAAAGCATCACTATGAACAAAGCTAGTGGAGGTGATAGAATTCTAGTTGAGCTGTTTCAGTGGAGGTTACTATCATTCAAAAAATCTTCAACAGGGAAGGCAGATAAAGAATGCTTTCCTCTAATACCACAAAAAAAGAAAGAGCTGGAAATGACAGAAGAAATATCAACCCCTAACTGGAACTAATGACCTTCTTACTTTATTTATATGGAAAATGAATCCCAGGGAGTTCAGTCATTTTACCCAAGAGCCTCCCGCTTTTAAGAGAGTATATGGTCTGGAACCTAATTCTTCTATTACACTTTCATTAAATCCTAATACCCTTCTGTTAAGAATAGTAGGATGCTCTTTTTTGCTTATTTGCATTTTAAACTATTCTTAATGAACATGTATTGCTTTTATAAAGTAAAAGTCATGTTTATTTAGACACAGGACAATTATAGCCTAAGCTTCCCTGGTGGCTCAGAGATTAAAGCGTCTGCCTGGAATGCGCGAGACCCAGGTTCGATCCCTGGGTCGGGAAGATCCCCTGGAGAAGAAAATGGCAACCCACTCCAGTACTCTTGCCTGGAGAATCCCATGGAGGGAGGAGCCTGCTGGCTACAATCCATGGGGTCGCAAAGAGTCAGACACAACTGAGTGACTTGACTTTCACTTATGCTGACTTAAAGGCTTCCCTGGTGGCTCAAAAAGAAAGACTATACCTGCAATACAGGAGACCTGGGTTTGACCCCTGGGCTGGGAAGATACCCTGGAGAAGGAAATGGCTACCCACTCCAGTATTCTTGCCTGGAGAATTCCATGGACAGAAGAGCCTGGTAAGTTAGAGTTCATGGGGTCACAAAGTATCGAACATGACTGACTGACTAACACACACACATACACACACACACACACACACACACACACACACACACACTGACTTAAATGGAATGTAGAAAGATTAAGTTCATGAACTATATGCATTAATATACTTTGGATACGTGACTTAATTCATATGTTTCAATCCCCCCTGTCTCTAAGAACAGAAAGAAAATAACACCTATCTTGCAAATGAATTATTCTAAAAACATCTAAAACAGTACTTGGCACATCAGTTCAGTTCAGTTCAGTCACTCAGTTGTGTTCGACTCTTTGCAACCCCATGAAGCCCAGCACACCAGGCCTCCCTGTCCATCACCAACTCCCAGAGTTCACTCAGACTCGCGTCCATTGAGTCAGTGCTGCCATCCAGCCATCTCATCCTCGGTCGTCCCCTTCTCCTGCCCCCAATCAAAGTCTTTTCCAATGAGTTAACTCATAGATGGTAACTTTTACTATTATAAGATCATTACGTTATTACAAAGCTATAATAAGAGTACCTACCCTAACATGCCAAAATAAGGTGAACCAGTATTTCAAAATTCTGTATCAGTTTTAGAAGAGCCAAACACTATATTCTTAGTGCCCCCAAAGCAAAAATTTTGTTTTATTCATATTCTATACTTGTGGCATCTAGCACACCATCTGACAGACAGCAGGCACCCAGTGTTTGTTGATGCATGTCTGAATTAATTAATGGGTTACAACCATGGTCCACTCAACCGAGCATTCAGAAGTAAATCAGAATTTCATAACAGTCATTCAGATTTTATACTTCAAACATGACAATACAGCATAGCAATTTCTACTTCAAATTATCCAGTTTGCTTGGCTGGCTGTTTAGATCCTTTGTATCAAGGTTTCTTTAGAAGAGATGCTTAATCCTCTAGCCCTCCAATCAAACAATCTATTTTCCCTACCATACTTCTTCCTCCAAAGTTAAGCATTTTCTTAGGTACTAACAAAGATAGTAGGTACCTAAGCACAAAGTTAGGTACTAATCCAGTTTATTTAGCTTCACTCTTTGTTAAATCTTTCTCTTATCATTTAGATTCCAAGCAAAGCCTCCAAATTGGCCTTCCTGCTTCTATTCTAATTTCCCCAAGGTCTTTTCCCACAGCAACAATCATCTCACTAAATCTGAAAGCAGGTAATATCAACACCTCTGCTCAAAACCTTCCAAAGAGCCAGGTTTCTCATTGTTAGAGTAGGTGGTTACACACAAGCCAGAGAGGAAGGGTAGAATATGTCATCCGATGACAAAGGATTAGTGGTGGAACTAATATTTAGCTAAATAAAGATGTGATGGATATAGAAATAATTATAGATACATATACATACATGGGTTGGACCTCTTAGCTGAGAGGACCTAAAAAAATGGCATCCCAATAGGGATGAGCTAAGATCTTAGTGCTAAGATCTTAGTTCCTAATAGCATTCTCTGATAAAAAGAACCAGGACTCCCTGGAGAAAAGGCTGATTACATGGCTGTAGCAAGGAATATATAAAGAATATATAAAGATAAGTGTGGAGCATCTTGTAGTGCTAGAAAGGAACTACTCAAAAAAGTGAAAAATGACAGGGGTATGTCAAAGGGACTAGAAGCCAACTGAAAGAGCTCCCAGCGGCTACAGCTGAAATAACATGAGCAACAAGGTAAGTAATACAGTATTGGCATATAACCCAAAACATAAACTAACCATGAATCCATACTGATATAAACAGATGAATAATGAGAGGGAAAAAAAACTCTCTTACAGAAGAGTTTCAAATAATTTATGTAGATACTCCCCTCTCAAACAGGCGGAGAAAAGCTATCAACACTTAAGCATGGGGTATGCTTAAAGACTTTCTGCTAGAGTCAGGAAAGAAGCCAGGGTGGGCGGGGAGGAGGGAATAATGTTACACTAGAGAAATCTAACCAACACTGCATCTTCAAAGTGATCAAGATTAAGCATTTTCTTAGGTAGTAAAAGCCAAGCTGATAGCATGTACAGAATGACAGAATGAGAACTGTGCTTTACCTCTATGTCTTCCTTCCAAAAACCCCTTTCATCATCACTCTGACAGAAAAATATCAGACAGACTCCAATAGAAGGACATTGTATAAAATACTTGACCAGAATTTCCTCAAATACCTGACTGCTTCAAAACTGTCACGGTCATCAAAACCAAGGTAAGTCTGAGAAACTGTCATAGTTAAGAGGAACACTTGACAACTAAACATAATGTGGTATCTGGATGGAATTTTGAAAGAGTAAAAGGATATCAGGTGAAAACTAAAAAAATCTGAATGAAGTATGACCTTTAGTTAACAATGTATTCATATTGGCTTATCAATTATAACAAATATACCACATTAATGTGAGATGTTAATAAAGGGAAATCTTGTGTGGGCAGGGTATATAGGAAATATTAATATCTGTATAACTTTTCTGTAAGTCTAAAATTACTCCAAAATTAGTTTATTTATTACTAGACTGAAAACTTCTAACTTAACACCTTTTCATTTTAGAGTGGTGTCCAGTCCTTAACCTTCCACCCTGAGGATTTATCTCCAATTATTATCTTGCTCAGTTGCTATACACACTGCTGCAAGAAAGCCCTGTAACTTGCCAGGCAGGCATACTCCCCTGACTATTCCCTCTCCTGGAACGTCCCTGATATCCACATAGTTAATTTTCTCACATCCTTCAATTTCTGGCTCCAATCTCATCTTCTCAATGATGTCTACCCTGATTCCATTATTTAACATTTTGACCCAGAGGACAATTGTCAGCACTCCCAATGTCTTTTACTCTACATGACTTTCTTTCCATAGCACTTAACATCTTCTAACATAATTTAATTACTTGTTAGGTTTGTTGTTTACCATCTGCTTCCACCCAATAGCACGTGAGTTCCACAAGGACAAAGATTTTAAAATTTTGTTTTGTTTTTGGTTTGCTCTGTCTAGTCACAGATATATTTCAAGCATCTACCTAAGCAGCACAGCCTTGTAGCAGCCATTCAATCAATTTTCGCTGAATGAAGTTTCACTTCCAAACTTCAGAAGGTGTGACAGTCAAAAGTCATTAACTTTTAATAAAGTAAAAGTTGTTCTTAATAATTAGGCACATAACTCTTGGACCTTGAAGCAATTATACTGTCTTTCACTGTACTACCTTTCTCTTGGACAGATAAAAAGCCAGGAAAATAAATGCAGGGCTTCCCAGGTGGTGCAGAGGTAAAGAATCCGCCTGCCAGTGTAGGAGAGGCAAGAGATGTGGGTGCGATCCCTGGGTCAGGAAGATCCCTTGGAGTAGTAGGAAATGGCAATTCACTCCAGTATTCTTGCCTGGAAAATCCAATGGACAGAGGCTGTTGAGCTACAGTCCATGGGGTCACAAAGAGTTGGACAAGACTGAGCACACACACACAACACTTGAGGAGTATGATCCCACTTCCATTCCATTAAAAAGAGAGAGGGATGTCTGTGAAACTCGAGAAGCCTATCAGAGGAACGTTAGCATATCTAGGGAGAGAAGGGCAGGCTACCAGAGCTATTTTCCCTAACTTCTACCCCTGGTATTGTCTGATATAGGTTTGCTGCTGTTGTTCTTTTACAATGACGTACATGTAACTGTTCTTTAAAAAAGAAAACTAATTCCTTTTCTAAAGAGGCAAGACATCTATTTAATAGTAAATGGGGGTCGGGAAAGAACGCAGAACGTAGAACTTCCCTTTGAGCAAACTGACATCTCCGAGGGCAAGAAACGCTTCTTTTTTGAACTCTAATGCCTACTAGGCAGCCCTCCTAAGTGCCTCTTGGGAAAATACAAAACAACGCAGAACAAGTAGCTTTGAGTAGGCAGCGATGAAGACACGGTTGCAAAATCACGACTTTTGGTAAAACGGTAATTTTGGGGGGGAGGAGGTGCTGCGTCCCACAGCAAGCGGGGTCTTAAGTTTCTCTACCAGGAATGGAACCCACGCCTCCTCCAGCGCAAGATTGGAGTCTTAACCACTGGACCGTCAGGGAAATCCCAAAAGGTAAAATAAGCCAACTCTGGAGGGTTTGCGTTCTAAAACGCAGCAATTTTTAAATTTGACAATTTTGTGTCACCATTAACAATTCGTTAGGCTGACCCAAGCAGAAAGCCAAAGTTACGAGTAAAACAGAAGCACAGAAAACGCTAAAACACCCTTTTCCGCCAGACTGCCCGGCCGGGGACGCTCAGCCTTCGAGCTCCAGGAGGCGGGGCTCCTCAGGCCGCATCCCGGGATCCCTCAAACCGGGAGACGTGATCCAGCCGGTAAGCGGCTTTTCGGGAGACCAAGGAAGGGCCAACCCTGGACGCACAGCCATACAGCTTACTGTGACCCGTAAACCCAGAACTGAATAGACAAAATCAATCCTCATCTGCATAGGGTTCACAGATATATGCTCCTAGCAAAAACGCAATACCTTCAGCCACTTATTCCCCACTCACCAGCAGTTGCTAGAAGTCTCTCAGCCTTAAGTGAACCACTGAGGAGAGAACAGGAGCAGAGGAAGGACCCAGAGTGCCACACTCAAACTCGGCCGTAACAGTGCATACACACAGTGCAGCACTTTAGTTCCAGGCGACTCCCTCCCACTCCGGCACCATAAAAAGAGAGCTCAGAGGCATGGGCGTCACGTGACCGCGTGCTGGCGCGCCGCAGACCCACCCGCCAAGGAACAGAAGTAATTTTCCAGGTTATGGCGAGATCCGGCCTGGCGCAGGATGCTGGGAAAACAGCTGCACTGACTGTGTTAAAGCGGGCGTTAGAGCTGGAGTCCGAATCTCGGAACCCGCAGGCTCTGGTGTGTTACCAGGAGGGGATCGATCTGCTCCTGCAGGTTCTGAAAGGTGAGCACTGAGCCGGGGAGCCGAGATTGAGGAAATGGAGTTGCAATCAGTCTTGCCTGAGTGGGAGTGAAAGAGTTAAAACGATTCCTTTCGCCGGGAGACAGCAATGAAATACCGAAGTTGGGGTACTCTACAAGACAGGTGGACTGGTTTCTTTTATATCTTTATTAGAATGATGTCGTCAATGAAAGAGAGGTTACTGTTCTAGAATTTCAAGAGGTAACTAGACGTAATAGAGGCAATGGCACCCCACTCCAGTACTCTTGCCTGGAATATCCCATGGACAGAGGAGCCTGGTAGGCTGCAGTCCATGGGGTCGCTAAGAGTCGGACACGACCGAGCGACTTCACTTTCACTTTTCACTTCCATGCATTGGAGAAGGAAATGGCAACCCACTCCAGTATTCTTGCCTGGAGAATCCTAGGGACCGTGGAGCCTCGTGGGCTGCCATCCGTGGGGTCGCACAGAGTCGGACACGACTGAAGCAACTTAGCAGCAGCAGCAGCAGATGTAATAGTTGCCTTGAAGGGACTTGGGTTTGAACGAACTGTATAAATATTTGGGAATCAATTTAGGAAGATTGTATTGGAACAAGTAGCAATAAAATTATTAACTTTGTTAGGTAGTATGGTATTTTTCAAACTCTATTCTTAATTTTAGAGGTGCAGACTAACATGTGTGGGAAGGAATTGTCATGATGTCTGAATTTGAACGTTGAAGCAAATATGACAAAATGCTAACAATTTTTAAATCTAGGTGATAAATAATGGTGTTCATTACACCCTTTTCTTTATTTTTCTCATTAAACATTTTCATTATAAGTTAAACTAATAAGGGCCTACTGTATAGCACGGGGAACTCTACTCAGTACTCTCTAATGACTTACATGGGAGAAGAATTTTAAAAAGAGTGGATATATGTGTGTATGTAACTGAATCAATTTGCTATACCCGTGAAACCACCACAACAGTGTAAATCAACTATAAAAGTATTAGTTGCTCAGTCATGTGGGATTCTTTGTGACCCATGGACTGCCAGGCTCCTCTGTCCATGGGATTTTTCAAGCAAGAATACTGGAGTGGGCCTGACCCAGGGATTGAGCAAGTGTTTCCCATGTCTCCTGCATTGGCAGGTGGGTTGTTTATCACTAGCGCCACCTGCGAAGCCCAACTATACTCCAATTTAAGTTTTTTCATTAGAAATGGATATACTGAAATTTGGTCTGAGAAGTGTACAGGATTGTGAGAGTTAAGACTTCCTGTTACATGGTTATTCAGTGTTGTTGTTGTTCAGTCGTTCAGTCATCTAGTCGTGTCTGACTCTGTGACTCCATGGACTGCAGCGTGCCAGGCCTCCCTGTCCCTCACCATCTTCCAAAGTTTGCTGAAGTTTGTGTCCATTCCATCAGTTGATGCCATCCAGTCATCTCATCCTCTGATGCCCTCTTCTCCTTCTGCCCTCAATGTTTCCCAGCATCAAGGACTTTTCCAATGAGTTGGCTGTTCGCAACAGATGACCAATTCAGTGTTGTGAAGTAGCTCGGTCGTGTCCGACTCTTTGCAACCCCGTAGACTGTAGCCTACCAGGCTCTTCCCTCCATGGGATTCTCCAGGCAAGAGTACTGGAGTGGGTTGCCATTTCCTTCTCAGGAGATCTTCCCAACCCAGGGATCAAACCTGGGTCTCCCACATTGCAGGCAGACACTTTAACCTCTGAGCCACCAGGGAAACCCCTAGCAGTACCCAAATAACCTTAACACCAAGCACAATCCCGTTCAGGTAATAAACATGTAATTATATATTAATTGACTTAAAACAAGCCTCTGCTCCCCATCCTCTTGTGTTCCCCATCTGGCCCAAGATCTCCCCTCTATGCCTTTTTGCCTGCATATTTCTGATATGTTTCAGAAGCTCTGAGATAGCAGAAGCTGCTCTTCAGTGTACAGTGCTTTTCTTAGAACTCTAAAACCCTACCTTGGGCACGGACCATTTGATGATGGTGATAATAAGAGTAATCTCATTTGTAAGTCGAGTGGTAGGCAGTGTGCAGAGCACATTAGAAGCATGATCCCAGTTTGTCCTTATGGTTGCCCTATGAAGTATGAGGTGATGTTACCCTCATTTTAACAGCATAAAAAGCAAAGTTCACTTTCCAGTTCTGCCACCATTGGTAGAGTTACAACTGGAACCCAAGGCTTTAGCAGCTCTGGTATGCTGACTCCCAGAAAGGGACACGGCATACAGTGCTGGACCCTGAAGCAGCAGAATCCCAGGAGTTCTGGGTCCTGTGTGCTCCACTGATCTTGTGGTGGTTAAAGAGACAGTGACATGATCTTGAAGGTTAAGATATAAATGCAAATAACTGTACTGCAGGGAATAAGAGCCAACAGCCATGAAGACAAATGCAATGAGGATTTAAACAGCCAGTGGTCATTTGGGGATGGAAAGGTGGGGGTTGCTTTCGATAGGGGTTTTGGAAGGTTAAGTAGAATTTCAGAAACTCAGCTAAAAGTGTTCCACTTCTGTCTGTGCTGTTTTACTAAATAAGTGGTTCAGTTCACTTTAGCATATACCTATAGAGGAAGAGACGTTTAAAGGTAGACTGATGGTTGGAGCTTGCTGTGGATGGCCTTGACTGCCAGGAGATTTTAACTCATTCCATTGACAAGGAGAAACTAAAGTTTCTGCAAAGAGTATATAATTAAAGTTGCATTTCAGGGCCTGCCTCTCTTAGGCATATGTTTTTCTCCCAAATATTTGTATGACCTATTCTCTCTCCTCTTTCAGGTATTTATATAAATAATCACCTTATTTGTGAGGCCATTCCCTGACCCCCAAAGTGAAATTACAACCCCCATCCCAGGACTCCCTTTTCCTTCTTCTTTGCTTTATTTAATAGCACTTTATCACAGTCTAACATAATGTGTTTTACCAATTTTTCTCTGTTGTTGTCTTTCCTCCCATTTGACTGATAGTGGGGAATTGTGTTTTGCTTTATTAACTGCTGTGTCTCCAGTGCTTAGAATAATGCCTGGCATGTGGTAAGTTCTCAGTAAATATTTCTTGAATAAATGAGTGAGCAGAGCAAAAGTATAGGAGAGACATGAACCTGAAGAGACTGAAGTCAAGCAGATCAATTAATGAACTCCTGCAGGAGTCAAGACAAGAGGAGAAGAGGGCCTGAATGAACCATGAGCTGAATGACACCACTGATTAGGAAAGGGAGAGGACAGAGTGGACACTGAATTACTGGCATTGGCTCATTGATTAGATGTGGGAGTGAGTTTCCAATGGGACTTGGAGATGGCTATATGATGAAACCTGGAAGAAAAAGTCATGTTTGAAGAATGGGTCAAACTGTGATCGAGGATAATGATTAAGAAAGAGGATAGGGGAAATAGCATATATTTAAAGTGACTTAGCAGCAGCAGCATAGGCAGTAGCAAAGTAACAGTAGAGTTAAGAAAACAGGTGTTAGATAAAATCTAGCTCTAAAGAAAGCCGAGAAGGCAGTGTATAAAGAAATTAAGTAGATGATAATGATACTGACAACACTGAGTATTTTCTGCATGCCAGTATCATAATTTGTTGTTGTTCGGATGCTAAGTCATGCCAACTCTTTGCAATTAGTTTTTCATAATTAGTCTTCTCCACAATTTTCTAGGGTGCTGCTACTCTTTCTGTGTTAAGCAAGAAGATAAAAAGAGGTTGAATACTGGGCAAGGTTACACAGCTAAAAGTGGCAGAACAGGTTTTGTTTTATAGTTCTTTTTTGATTGTGCTGGGTCTTCGTTGCAGCATGGGTTCTCTAGTTGAGGCAGATGGGCTTAGTTGCCCTGTAACATGTGGTATCTTAGTTCCCTGACCAGGGATTGAACCCGAGTCCCCTGCATTGGAAGGCGTATTCTTAACCTCTGGACCTCCAAGGAAGTCCCCAAACATTTTATTTTAGTTGGTTAATTTTTTTTCTCACAACAGTATGGGTGAAAAATTCTGAAACTACTTGATGTCTATAATGAACTTGAAAGTGAAAGTATTAGTTGCTCAATCATGTCCAACTCTTTGCAACCGCATGAACTGTGGCCTACCAGGCTCCTCTGTCCATGGGATTCTCCAGGCAAGAATACTGGAGTGGGAAGCCGTTTCCTTCCCCAAGGGACCTTCCCTACCCAGGGATCTAACCAGGAACAAGCTAGTAAATATATTGTGGATAATGAAAGAAGTTACAAGTAAGGAAAGGAGGAAGGCTAGAATGAACCCTGTGGGATCAAAGTAAACATGAATTTGTGGGTTTTGATGCAGATGGACAGATACAGCAATAGAGATGTATGTATTAGTAAACCTCCATAGACTTTCTGCCTGTATTGACAGAAAGGGTCTAGACTTTTCCCAAGCCACAATGAGCACACTGAGCACTCAGAGTATGATCTCTTGATACCATTCTCCAATAAAAGAAACCAAAGTCTCTGGGAGAAGTGGTTGATTTTGGGGCTAGAGCAAGAAAACTATAACGTTCTGCACCAAAATGTAAGGAAGTAGTCAAAAAATAATGGGGTACGTCCAAAGAACACAGGAGCCAGCACAAGGAGCTCTCAAAGCCAATGCTGATAATATTTAAGCAAGAAAATGATGATAGTTTCCCAAAAGCCCAGGACCAGATGACTTCACAGGAGAATTCTGTCAAACATTTAGAGAAGAGCTAATGCCTATCCTTCTAAAACTCTTCCAAAAAATGTTTGCAGAGGAAGGAACAGTTCCATACTCATTTTACAAGGCCACTATCGTCCTGATACCAAAACCAGACAAAGACAACACACAAAAAGAAAACTACGGGCCAATATCACTGATGAACATAGGTGCAAAAATCTTCAACAAAATTTTAGCAAACACAATTCAGCAACACATCAAATAGTCCATACACCATCATCAAGTTGGGTTTATTCCAAGAATGCAAGGATTTTTCAACATACGCAAATCAATCAATGTGATATACCATATTAACAAATTGAAAGATAAAAAGCATATGATAATCTCAGTAGATGCAGAAAAAGCCTTTGACAAAATTCAGCACCCATTTATGATTAAAACTCTTCAAAAAATGGGCATGGAAGGAGCCTACCTCAACATAGTAAAGGCCCTTATCATATGATAAGCCTATAGCAAACATTATTCTCAATGGTAAAAAACTGAAAGCATTCCCCCTAAGATCAGGAATAAAACAAGGGTGTCCACTTTCACCACTATTATTCAACATAGTTACACTAATCAGAGAAGAAAAAGAAATAAAAGGAATCCAGATTGGAAAAGAAGAAGTAAAGCTCTCACTGTTTGCAGATGACATGATACTGTACATGCTGCTGCTGCTGCTAAGTCACTTGTGTCCAACTCTGTGTGACCCCATAAGCAGCAGCCCACCAGGCTCCCCCGTCCCTGGGATTCTCCGGGCAAGAACACTGCAGTGGGTTGCCATTTCCTTCTCCAATGCATGAAAGTGAAAAGTGAAAGTGAAGTCACTCAGTCGTGTCCGACCCTCAGCGACCCCATGGACTGCAGCCCTTCAGGCTCCTCCATCCATGGGATTTTCCAAGCAAGAGTACTGGAGTGAGGTGCCATTGCCTTCTCTGTATACTGTATATAGAAAACCCTAAAGATAGTTCAGAAAATTACTAGAGCTAATCAGTGAATTTAGCAAAGATGCAGGATACAAAATCAACACAGAAATCACTTGCATTTCTACATACTAATATACTAACAATGAAAAATCAGACAGAGAAATTAAGGAATCAATCCCATTCAACATTGCAACAAAAAGAATTAAATGTCTAGGAATAAACTTACCTAAGGAGACAAAAGAACTGTACACAGAAAATTATAAAACACTAAGGAAAGAAATCAAAGACTGCATGAACAGATGGAGAAATATTCCATGTTCTTGGGTAGAAAGAATCAAGATTGTGAAAATGACTATACTACCAAATGCAATCTGCAGATTCAGTGCAATCTCTATCAAATTACCAATGGCATTTTTCACAGAACTAGAACAAAAAGATTTCACAATTCATATGGAAACACAAAAGACCCCAAATAGCCAAAGCTGTCTCGAAAAAGAAGAATGGAGCTGGAAGAATTAACCTTCCCGACTTCAGATTATACTGTTGGGTAAGAGACCAGGACACCAAAAGAGTGTCTAACAGGCTTTAATGGAGAAGCACTCCCAGGAGGGGTTCCCGGACCCGAACGAGGCAGGTTGAGGAAGTCGGTGCCCGGACCGTGTTGGAGGTGGCTTATATGTGTTCCTTGTAAGGGATGGTCAGGTTAATGGATGGGGGTTCGGATAGGTCGCCAGGCCGAGGTGTTGCAGGCTGATAGGTCTTTCAACGTGGCTGGGGTGGACGGCTTTACCTGGTGAAGTGTGCTGTCATTGGTCCCCAGGATCTGGGAGGCTCCTTCCATTAGGGACTTCCCCCACCAGCAGGAGGGAGAGGAGGGGTCCCCGGGGTCCAGCCTTACATTCTGACTCTTTTGATAGGATAAGGGGCACCATTATCACTTCTGGCTACTTCCTGCTGAACTGGGGCATCGCTGGGGCTAAGGGTTGTGGCCAGATCCCAGAGACCTTTAGGGGGCCTCAGGGTCTCTGGATGGGAGCTTGGGGTATGCAGCTACCATCAACATCTATCCAGTAGCCGTCTGGATCAGCTCCCTGACCCTCCAGAGGATGATCTGAAAAACACAAGGTCCTCTCAACAGGATGAGGGACAAGGCTGTGAGGGGTTGGAGAAGTGGGAGAAACCATCTTGCCCAAGACGACTTCTACCATCCTGAGAAGTCGAAACCGCCTGACTCGGCCTGCCTAAGTCTGATGCTTTCCCTCAGCTCATGGACCTTATTTTGGACTATTTCCAAGGCATTGACCAAAAAACAAAAAACACAACAGTCTTCCCTTAGGAACTGACAGGTTTCCCCTTTTTCACCCGTTAGCAGGTCTAGGGCCCTTCTATTTTGGAGAGCTACTGCTGCCAGAGAGGTTATCTGGGTCTGTAATGCCATTAGGGAGTCTGCCACCTTGTCTAGGTCTCGATTGAGGTCTGCAGACAGCTTATAGTATGTGTTCGGCTAATCCCAATCCTCCCGCCCCCAGTCCTAAGGCCATGAATAAACCTCCCAAGGAGCAGGGGTGCTGCAGCTGGTGCCCTCTGGTGGCGGGTTGACTGGGTTTGGTCCTCCATTGCCTGAGGTGTCAGAATGGTCAGGTAGGGAGTAAGGAAGATTGAGGTGTAAGGCTGAGTCCAGTTGGGCAGTAAGCATTGAAATAAGATGGTTTGATTGCAGAGAAAGAATATCCCGGCTTTCTGCATACTGGAGGGTTTGGGGATAGGGGGTCTCGTCTCGAGCCGTCATAGGCCACTGTGGTTAATGAGGTGTCATTGGCCAGGACACAAGAGCCGTTGGCTGGGAGGTACAGTACCTCGGTGGTCAAGGGCCCCATTGGCCAGGTTACTTCAGTGGCATTTTGAGTGAGATTTTGGGCCTCTATCTATTTTTTGGGGCGATCGGTTGGGCGAGGAATGGTCGGGGTCTCAAGGGAAGACAGAGCCCATTTAACACTCCTGATTAGATTTTGCTGCTGCGGGAGTAGCAAGGGATTTTTTCCATATATTCTCTAACTTGATTTTAGGAAAAAACATTCTGTCTACTATTTTTAGCTATGCAGCTGTGGCCGCTCTAAAAAAGGGGGAGATGTTGGGAGCCAGCACCGGAGATCCCACCCATGACAAGGTCATGCAGGAAGAGTCTGATAAGCAAGGCCTCAGGACTTGACAGACCCCTTGAACCTGCTCGAGCATCTACCCCAAAACCAGAATCTGTCTTACTATTTTATGCCTTTCACCAACTCTTCTGATATTAATAGGGGCCTGTTCCACCTTTCTGACATTAACAGGGGACTGACCACCTTTCTCTGGAAAGAGTTAACTTAGGGCTCTAGTTGATAAATTTCCTGGGCATGAAAAGAGTGTTTCAAACCCCCTGTTAGCATTCTAGCTTACTTCGCAGGTTTATCCAGACTCTTGCAACATTGTTGAGCCAATGCTTGCTGCCAAGTTCTCACATCCCTTATCCATTGTGTTCCTAGGAGTGCATATAGTCAGGATGTAGAAAAAACAAGCAACAGCTTTAGCATTAGCAACATTAGACTTTGAGTTAATAAGTTCTTTCTTTGCTGTAACCCAGTGAATCTTTGCTCCATAAAAATGTAACTCTGTACTTTAAGGGTGACGCAGGCTAGGAATTTAAGAAGAAACACTTTAAGGGAAAATTATTGTTCTGGCTGACCAACCTTTATCAAAAAGGGGGTCATAAAATATCAACAGGCCTCCAGGCCAGAAGATAATGTACAAAAAATAAGATTCTTGCAGGAAGGAACCTGATATCAATAAAAGTTAATACTGATGGAATGCTGAGTTGACTCTGCATTTTTCACCTTGCTGTATGTACAACTCAGGGTAGGAGTTTGTTGGGCTCATGGTGTGGATTAGAGGCTTCAGTTGCCAACTTTATTAAGTCCTGTTGGAGCTTATGTTGGATTTGTTTTTGTCTCTGATCTTGGGCCCTGTTTCTGTCTGTCATTTCATAGTGGGTTTGTATGGTGAAACAAAGGTCTTTGTCTCTAGCTTTATAGCAGTTAGAGGCTGAGTTTGATTTGGCAGTCCCAAGGCTCTTGGCTGTCCAATACCATTTACCCCCATGGGAGCATGGCTGGGCAGGTGAGACATAACAGTCTCAGCGGACCTAAGTGTAGGCTATGAACCCAGTTTTTTAGCGGTCTGTTTGGTGTAGCCCTGGGGGCAGGGCGTAGGTTGTCTCACCCCTGTTGTTATGGCCAGGAGGAATAGTGACAAGAGCATGTTAGCTATGATATTAGGAGGAGAGTGATAAAGGAGAAAAAATCAATTTGAGCTTTTGTGAAAAGGAGGAAGGTCTCCTGTAAGTGCAGATCAGAAATTGCCTGGATGAAAGAGTCACAGTCAATAAGTGGGGTAGCCAGCCAGAGGTCTTATAGTAGGGTCAAGATAAAATCCTCAAGGCAGGCTAGAGACATATGGCCAGGTCGGGCCATTCCAAAGGAACAGCACCCCAGGAGTAGTGAACAGATGATAAGGTAAGTAAGGGCCAGTGAAAGTCGGAGTGTGGGCGGCCAGTCCTGGGGGGGCCGTGACAGCCAGTCCAGTGATGAAGAGTATAGCCAAAGTTGCCATTGGCGACAGCCAGAGCAGATGAGGCCACACAAGCATTGGACAGGGCATGTCACTCACTGGCGGGAGGCAGGGGTGTCTTAGTAGTGGTGAATTGCTGGTGCTGAGAGTCGCTAAGGTCTGACAGGAATTTGGAAGCCAGGAGGTCGGCCAAGCGGTGTGGTGAGAATATAGTTAGCGGTTGATCTAGAATTAGCTTTTTTTGCATCTGCATATAGAGAAGCTGCTGCTGCCAGGGCACGTAGGCAGGGGAACCATCCCCGGGCAGTGGGGTCTAACTGTTTGGAGATAAATGCCACTGGCAGCATTTCAGAGCCCACAGGCTATATGAGGGCTCCAAAAGCTATGCTCCCGTTTTTATCAGTATACAGGTGATAGGGGAGGTTGGGATTGGGCAGGAAGAGCGGGGAAGAGGACAGCAAAGCTGAGCGGAGGTTGTAGAAAGCCTTTTGGACTTCTGTTTCTGAAGAGAGCTGTCCAGTAGGGGTGTCTTTTGCGGTTGTATAGAGGGGTTTAGTCAGTGAAGCATAGTTGGGGACCCAGTGCCAGAAGAATCCTGTTAACCCCAAAAAAGACAAGATTTGTTCTCCAGTGAAAGGGGGCAGAGGTCTCTCAGCAGAGAAAGCTGAGTCTGTCAGTAGTTAGAGCCTTGGTTGTCGGGGTAATCTTTAGCCCTAGGTAAATCACAGAGGTCTGGGTGATTGGGCTTTTTGTTGAGATGCTCCTTATCCTTTAGAGCTGAGAAAGTTAAGAAGAGTAGTGGTATGTATCTGAGAGAGAGCTTGTGAGGGACTGCAGAGCAGAAGGTCATCCACATACTGTAAGAGGACACTAGGGGCCAAAGGGCATGTAGCCAGATCCCAGGCCAGAGCCTGTCCCCCCCGCCCCCCACCCCGTCCAAAAAAAGTGGCTATCTCAAAACCCTTGAGGGAGGACTGTCCGCGTTAGCTGGGAGGACTGTCAGGTTTCTGGGTCTGTCCATGTAAAAGCAAAGAGGAACTGGCAGTCTGGATGTAGGGGAATAGTGAAAAAGCATCTTTGAGGTCTATGACAGTAAAGTGAGTCGTACTGCTAGGGATGTCAGAAAGTAAGGTATAGGGATTGGGGACAATCGGATGGGCAGGGATCATGGCCTCGTTTATCAGTCAAAGGTCCTGGACCAGTCGGTAGCTGCCAGCAGCTTTCCTTACCGGGAGAATGGGGGTACTGCAGGGCGAGGCCATGGGGACTAGGAGGCCCTGGCCCAAGAGATGGTCTGTGATTGGCTTAAGAACGCGTAGGTGAATCTGAGAGATGGGGAACTGAGGGCAGTTTGGGAAGCTGGAGGGATCACGCAGTTTAACCAGGACAGGGGTGTGATGGGTTGCTACCAGAGGGATTTCAGTGTCCCAGATGCTGGGGTCAACAACTGGAGCCTCAAGGGAGCAAAGGAGTAGGGGTAAAGTGAGAGATTGTGAAAGAGAGAGGTAGGTGAATGGTGCCCCTAAGCTTAGCTAAAATCTCCCTCCCCAGCAGGGGAGTAGGGCATGAAGGGATTATCAAAAAAGTGTGTGAACAGGAAGTGGTCAAGCTGACAGGGCTGTGGCCCAGTCTGGAAGGGTCATGAAAACGTGCCATCTATACCCACCACCGAGACCTGGGAGAGATGTAAGATGCCCCCGAAGGAGGGAAGAACCGACTAAATAGCCCCCGTATCTATCAGGAAATTGATAGACTTACCCACCACTTGAAGCATTACCCTGGGCTTGGCTTGGGTTATGGGGGTCCCCCAGTCTGGGCGCCATCAATCTTCATCAAAGGAGAGAAGTTCCGAGGCGGGCTGCAGGGAGGAAATGTCCTTTTAGGAGCCCAGACCTTGGCCCAGTAAGGCTGTGGCCTGAGTTGCCCGGGGACAATCACTCACCCAGTGTCCTGGTTGTTTGCAACAAGGGCACGGCTTTGTCGGGGGCCGGGGGTTTGGGCATTGGTGGGTCCAGAGGCCCTCATGACTGCATTTGAAGCAGGCTCCCGGTGGTGGCTTCTGGGGACCCACCTTTTGTCCCGTGGCCGGCCACAGGGCTGCTACCAGTGCCTGGGTGCATCTCTCAAGGAGGTTAGCCTGGAGTTTGGCTTTTTGTTTAAGCCTTGCCTTGCAGCTGGCTTCGGCGGCATCTTCTCGGGTGTTATAAACCTTAAAGGCCATTTTTACCAGCTCTCGGAGTGGGGTCTGAGGCCCATCCTCAGCCTTGGAGAGTTTCTTTCTGATGTCTGAAGCTGATTCGAATATAAAACAATTGGCTAGGGTGGTGACCCCCACGGGAGAATATGGGGCAATCCGTGTATAGGTGGTGAGAGCCTCTGTCAGCCTGTTAAGGAAGGCTGCCGGGTTTTCGTCAGGGCCGAGTTACTTCATCTAGCTTAAGTAGGTTCACCACCTTAAGGGAGGCGGTCTCCATCCCTTTTATTAGGCATTCTACCATGTACTGAATGTTGGCCCTTCCTCTCTGTCCCTCCTGATAGTCCCAGTCTGGGTCTACTTCTGGAACAGCAGCCACCCCAGGTGGCCAGGCAGGGTCTGCTGTTTTAGCTAGATGTTTTTGGTCAGCTACGACTCTTGCTGTGGCCCAAATAGCCTTTTTTTCTTATGGTGTAGTGGTGGACCCCAATATGACAAATACGTCTTGCCAGGTGAGGGCGTAAGACCGAGACAGCTGGGTAAAGTTTTTGATGTAGTTGGAGGAGTTGGCCGAATAGGAACCTAGCCATTGTTCAGTATGGGCGAGGTCTTGGAGTGAAAAGGGTACGTGGACATGGCAAGACCCTCCAGGCCGGCTACCTGGCGGAGAGGAAGCAGAGGAGCTGGTGGTAGATTTAGAGCAGTCTGGGACCTTGTGTGTGAGCTGACCAGTGAGTCAGAAAGGGTGGGCATGGTGAAAAGAGTGGATATTGAGGTGGAGCCAAGGGAGTGGCGAGAGGCGTAGTCACAGGAGGGAGAGGTGTAGTCACAAGAGGGCTGGGCTGTGAGGACGGTGGAGGAGGGGAAGACATGGGAGAAGCTGGCAAGGGCGATAGAGTGGGAGTCGGCATGGCAGGGGTGGAGGGGGTCAAGGGAGTAGCAGGGGCCGAAGTGTAAGGTGGGGGGGCCACCAGGGCTTCCGGAGGCACTGTGAGGGCAGAAGTTTCCACCTCAGGCATCCCCAGGGGGGCTGCTGTTGGCCCCTTTGGTGGTGTAGGGCTAGGAAGGGCCATGGTTAGGAGAATTTCAGAGGGGGAGCAGCAGGTACATAGGGTGGGACGGGAGCCCAACAGCCAGAAAGCCTGTACATAGGGTACCTCGGGCCATTTTCCCGTCCTCTGGCAGTAATTATCTAAGTCACTGAGGATGTTAAAATCGAAAGTTCTGGTTGGTGGCCATTGTGAGCCGTTATCTAGAGAATATTGGGTCCATGCCTCAGAACAGAGGACAGTTAAGCATTTGGAGTGAATTTCCCCAGAGATATGTAGAGTTCTGAGGTTGGCGAGTAAACATTCCAGCAGTGTAGACCAGAGTTAGTCGGCTTCAGATGCAGCCGCCCCCATGGCGCATATGAAATGTCCTGGAACTATCGGAAAGGGGGGCTGGGAGCTGTTCTGTCAGGCGTCCCCGAACGGGCCTTCAGCCAGCGAGGTAAGGAGAGGGCCACTCAGCCAAGGCAGGCATCTCCGAGTTGGCTGGCGCCGAGGAAGAGCAGGCCTGGCCTGCAGAGGAGGGGTCCGGATGTGGCCGCGATTTAAAGGGACTGAGACACCCTAGGAATAATCGCCATGGGAGCAACACCCCCCAGAGCCCAACCGGTGGAACTTACCCCGTATCCTGCCAGAGAGTTGGGTGGTCCCGGCGGGGTGGCGGGGTGACCTGGTCAGGCGCAGGCTGGACCCAAGGGGGCCACAAATCCCGCTTGTCATGGGATGGGCCCTCGCCTCGAGCCCCACGTTGGGCGCCAAATGTTAGGTAAAAGACCAGGACACCAAAAGTGTCTAACAGGCTTTAATGGGGAAGTGCTCCTGGGCGGGGTTCCTGGACCCAAATGAGGTAGGTTGAGGAAGTTAGTCCGTGCCTGGACCGTGTTGGAGGTGGCTTATATGTGTTCCTTGTGAGGGATGGTCAGGTTAATGGACAGGGGTTCGGATAGGTCTCCAGGCCGAGATGTTGCGGGCTGATAGGTCCTTCAACGTGGCTGGGGTGGGGTGTCCTTAGCTGGTGAAGTGTGCTGTCATTGGTCCCCAGGATCTGGGAGGCTCCTTCCTAGGGACTTTCCCCGCCGGCGGGAGGGAGAGGAGGGGTGGCCCATCATGGTCCCCAGGGTCCAGCCTTACATATACTACAAAGCTACAGTCATCAAGACAGTATGGTACTGGCACAAAAACAGAAATACAGACGAATGGAGCAAGATTGAAAGCCCAGAAATAAACCCATGCACTTGGGGGTACCTTATTTTTGACAAAAGAGGCAAGAATATACAATGGGGCAAAGACACGCTCTTCAACAAATGGTGCTGGGAAAACTGGACAGCTATAGGTAAAAGAATGAAATTAGAACACTTCCTAACATCATACACAAAGATAAATTCAAAATGAATTAAAGACCTAAATGTAAGACCAGAAACTGTAAAACTCTTAGAGGAAAACATAGGCAGAACACTCGATGACATAAAGCAAGATCCCCTATGACTCTCCTCCTAGAGTAATGGAAATAAAAACAAAAAAAACCAACTAGGACCTGATTAAACTTAAAAGCTTTTGCATAGCAAAGGAAACTATAAGCAAGGTGAAAAGACAGCCCTCAGAATGGGAGAAAATAATAGCAAATGAAACAACTGACAAAGGATTAATTTCCAAAAAAGCAGCTCATACAAACCAATGCCAGAAAAACAACCCAATCAAAAAGAGAGAAAAAGACCTAAACAGACATTTCTCCAAAGAAGACATACCGATGGCTAACAAGCTCATGAAAAGATGCTCAACACCACTCATTATTAGGAAAATGCAAATCAAAACTACAATGAGATATCACCTCACACCAGTCAGAATCAGATCAGTTCAGTTCAGTCGCTCAGTCGTGTCTGACTCTTTGCAACCCCATGAATCGCAGCACACCAGGCCTCCCTGTCCATCACCAACTCCCGGAGTTCACTCAGACTCATGTCCATCAGTCGATGATGCCATCCTGCCATCTCATCCTCTGTCGTCCCTTTCTCCTCCTGCCTTATTTGGAACCAGTCTGTTGTTCCATGTCCAGTTCTAACTGTTGCTTCCTGACCTGCATACAGATTTCTCGAGGCAGGTCAGGTGGTCTGGTATTCCCATCTCTTTCAGAATTTTCCACAGTTTATTGTGATCCATGCAGTCAAAGGCTTTGGCATAGTCAATAAAGGAGAAATAGATGTTTTTCTGGAACTCTTTTGCTTTTTTCCATGATCCAGTGGAAAGTCTACAAATAATAAATGCTGGAGAGCATGTGGAGAAAAGGAAATGCTCTTGCACTGTTGGTGGGAATGTAAATTGATACAGCCAGTATGGAAGACAGTATGGAAATTCCTTAAAATACTAGGAATAAAACCACTATATGGCCCAGCAATCCCACTAGAAGGCATATACCGTGAGGAAACCAAAATTGAAAAAGACACACGTACCCTAATGTTCACTGCAGCACTGTTTAAAATAGCTAGAACATGGAAGCAACCTAGATGTCCATCAACAGATGATTGGATAAAGAAGCTGTGGTACATATACACAATGGAATATTGCTACATCTTTATATTACACCATAAAAAGGAACACATTTGAGTAAGTTCTGATGAGGTGGATGAACCTAGAACCTATTATACAGAATAAAGTGAGTCAGAAAGAGAAAGAGAAATATCATATTCCAAGGCATATATACAGAATCTAGAAAAATGGCACTGACGAATTTATTCACTGGGCAGCAGTGGAGAAACAGACAGAATAGACTTATGGACATGGGGAGAGGGGAGGAGAGGGTGAGATCTATGGAAAGAGTAACATGGAAACTTACTTTACCATGTATAAAATAGATAGCCAATGGAAATTTCCTGTATGGCTCAGGAAACTCAGACAGGGGCTCTGTATCAGTCTAGAGGGGAGGGGTGGGGCGGGAGATGGGAGGGAGGATCAAAAGGGAGGGGACATATGTATACCTATGGCTGATTCATGTTGAGGTTTGACAGAAAACAAAATTCTGTAAAGCAATTATCCTTCAATTAAAAAATAAATTAAAAAAAGGAAATGCTGATAGTTTTCAAGTACAACCCAGAAAGTAAAATATCCATGAGTACATATTGATATAAATTATTAGTAGAATAAATAAGTAGATGAGTGAGAAGAGAGAGCTTTTCCTTACACTGGAATTCCAGTTAATACATTAAGTAGAAATGATGGAAATAGAAAGTCACCATTTGGCAAATACTGCAGTAGTAATTGTTACAGGGAAAGGCCATCACTGGGACTTCCTTGGCAGTTCCTTGGTTAAGACTTTGCCTTCCAGTGCAGGGGGCTCAAGTTCAATCCCTGGTCGGGCAGCGAAGATCCTACATGCTGCATGCCATGGCCAAAAAAAAAAAAAAAAAAGACCATCAGTCGATCGAGACTTTCTAGTGGAGAAATCTGTAAACTCTATCTTAACCAAGTCATCAAAGTTTACATCTCCAATAATAAGACATGGGCACAACACTTCTGTGATTTTCTTGCTAAAAATATGTATAACCTCAATCTTATCCTCAGAAAACAGGGGCAGCCCAAAATGAGACACATTCTACAAAATAACTGACTGCTTACTTTTCCTAAATGTCAAGGTCATAAAAGGCAGAAACATACTAAAGGAACTATTACAGACTGGAGAAGACTAAAGAGGCATAACCCCTAAATGCTATGTGGGATCCTAGACCAGAAAACTTTCTTTAGTGGGATAATTGTTGTTACTCAGTCACCCAGTTGTGTTGGACTCTGCAACCCCATGGACTGCAGCATGCCAGGCCTCCCTGTTCCTTACCATCTCCCCAAATTTGCCCAAGTTCATGTCCATTGCCTCAGTGATGCCATCCAGCCATCTCGTCCTCTGACGCCCTCTTCTCCTTCTGCTCTCAATCTTTCCTAGCATCAGGGACTTTTCCAATGAATTGGCTGTTTGCATCAGATGACCAACATACTAGAGCTTCAGCATCAGTCCTTCCAATGAATATTCAGGGTTGATTTCCCTTAAGATTGACTGATTTGATTTCCTTGCTGTCCAAGGGACTTTGAGGAGTCTTCTCCAGCACCACAGTTCAAAGGCATCAGTTCTTTGGCGTTCTGTTTTCTTTACAGTCTAGCTCTCATATCCATACATGACCACTGGGAAGACCATAGCCTTGACTATACGGATTTTTGTCAGCAAAGTAATGTCTGTACTTTTCAGCACACTGTATAGGTTTGTCATAGCTTTCCTGTCAAGAAACAATTGTCTTCTGACTTCATGACTGTAGTCACCATGTGCAGTGATTTTAGAGCTCAAGAGGAGGAAATCTGTCACTACTTCCACCTTTTCCCCTTCCATTTGTCATGAAGTAATAGGGCCGGATGCCATGATCTTAGTTTTTTAGTAGTTACTCTCCTCCTACTCTCATCAAGAGGCTCTCTAGTTCCTCTTTGCTTTCTGCCATTAGAGTGGTATCATCCACATATCTAAGGTTGTTGATGTTTTTTCCCACCTATCTTGATTCCAGCTTATAGCTCATCCAACCCAGCATTTCTCATGATGTGCTCAGCAGTGTATAGGTTAAAGAAACAGGGTAACAGCAGACAGCCCTGTGATACTCCTTTCTCAATCTTGAACCAATTAGTTGTTCCATACAGGCTTCTAACTGTTGCTTCTTGACCTGCACACAAGTTTCTCAGGAGACAGGTGAGATGGTCTGGTATTCCCATCTCTTTAAGAGTTTTCCATAGTTTGTTATGATCCACACAGTCAAAGGCTTTAGCAGAGCTGATAAAACAGAGGTAGATGTTTTTCTGGAACTCCATTGCTTTCTCTAAGATCCAGCAAATGTTGGCAATTTGATCTCTCGTTCCTCTTTGTTTTCTAGACCCAGCTTGGACATCTGGTACTTCTTGGTTCACATAATGCTGAAGCCTAGTGAACAAGATTTTAAGCATGACCTTACTAGCACTGGAGATGAGTGCAGTTATCTAACTGTCATCCAAATGTTAGCTCATTCTTTAGTACTACCCTTCTTGGGAACTGGGATGAGGATTGACCTTTTTCAATCCTGTGGCCACTGCTGAGTCTTCCAGATTTGCTGAGATACTGACTGCCACACCTTGAGGGCCTCATCCTTTGGGATTTTGTTTGAATAGTTCTACTGTAATTCCAGGTGGTGCTAGCAGTAAAGAAGCCACCTGCCAGTACAGGAAATGTAAGAGATGTAGGTTTGATCCCTGGGTCGGGAATATCTCCTGGAGAGGGGTATGGCAACCCACTCCAGTATTCTTGCCTGGAGAATCCCATGGACAGAGGAGCCTAGCAGGCTACAGTCATGGATTCTCACAGAGCTGTACACAACTGAAGTGAGTGAGCACTGGAATTCCGTCACATCCACTAGCTTTATTAACAACAGTGAGTCCTAAAGCCCACTTGACTTCAAACTCCAGAATGTCTGGCTCTGGGTGACTGACCACATCATCAGAGTAATCTGGTTCATTAGACCTGTTTTGTACAGTTCTTCTGTGTATTCTTTCCATCTCTTCTTGGTATCTTCAGTGTCTACTAGGTCTTTACTGTTTCTGTACTTTATTGTGCCTGTCTTCGGGTGAAATCTTCCCTTGATATTTCCAATTTTACATCCAACTAGACGCAGAATTCTAGAGAATAGCACAGAGAGACAACAAGGCCTTCTTCAATGAACAGAACATAAAACTAGAAGAAAACAACAAAAGGGAAAGACTAGAGATCTCAGGAAGGTGTGAAATATCAAGGGAATATTTCACCCAAAGATGGGCACAATAAAGGACAATAAAGTGGGATAATTAGTGAAATACCAATAAGGTATGTAGATGAGCTAATATTGTTGTATCAATGTTCATATGCTTGCTCTGATAATTGTACTATAGTTGTGTAATATGTTAGTATAGGGGAATCTGGATGAAGGGCGTCTCTGCCATGTTCCTAGCTTTTCCATAAATATATAATTAATAAAATGTTTTTAAAAATAAATAAAATGTTTTTAAAAACAGAGTTTAAAAATGAAATTAAAGTGAAAAATGAAAGCAGTGTTAAAAGGGAGGGAGGAAGGGACCAGAAGTAATTTGTTAACTGGTTGGAGGTGGGGCTTGGGATAAGCTTTTATTGATAATGTATACTCAAAAATACCTTTGATTTTTGGGATGGCTGGGAAAATGAGTCAACATAAGCTATAAAAAGGAAGTCTGGAATAGAGACTGGTTTTGTGGAAGAAAGATGTTGTTTGCTATCTTTTGATTATGCTAAGATTTCAAACTTATGGTAATTGGAACAAAATAGTGCTCATAGTCAGTGACATGTAATAAGCCACCTTTGTTTCCACACTGGATTGAGTGTCCCCAACTGTCAGTCACAGTGTCAGAGTTCCCACTCCTAAATAAAGTGGCTTCTGATGCTCAGTGAAAAGGTGAAAGTCATACAGCATCAAGCTAAATTGGGACCTATTATTTGTGTATTTTAGGACCAAGATGAACCATGCCAAAGGGCAGGAAATCCATGGAAAACTTACTGCCTGTACCAAAGAGAAAGCCTGTTTGGAATCTTGAGAGTCTCTCTTTTAATTTGCAGGCACCAAAGATGAAAAAAAGAAGCATAATCTCAGAAAAATAATTTCTGACTACATGGATAGAGCAGAACACTTAAAGAAACGCTTGGAACAAGAAAAAGAAGGTAAGCGGGCTGTTTTGGAGAATGTGTGCCTGAGCTCCTGTGACAAAGCCTGTTTCACCCACCCAGTGTTTCTGGCTGTGCCCTTTGGAGCTCTGTGTGGTCTGGACTGTTTACCCTTGGGAGCTTACAGGTCTCCTCTGCATTTCCAATTCTTAACTTTTTTTTTTAATATTTATTTATTTGGCTTCATTGGGTCTTAGTTGCAGCACTAAAAAAAAGGACAAGGTCTTTTTTATTTTTTCAGTTGCAGTGTATGGGATTTAGTTCCCTAACCAGGGGTCAAACCCAGACCCCTGCTCTGGGAGCTCAGAGTCTTAGCCACTAGACCACAAGGGAAGCCCCTTTGCCCTATTTTGTTTTGTTTTCTGCTCAGGGGAAGGTGGCAGTCAGATACCCTCCTGAGAATCTGAGGATAGCTCTACATACTGCAGAACTTTGCATGCCATTTTAAGGAATTCATGATCCCCATGAAGCAGAGCAATACTGAACGTAAAGCCTATATTTTATTTATCTCCCTTTATAAAATGACCAAAATATTAAAGTAGCTCAAGAAATGCCCAGGGCTTCTTTGAGATTTTTGTCTTGATTCAGAACGTTTGAGGAGTTAGGTATTCTTAATGAAAAAAGATGCAGAAGGTATGGTTCCCTATTTATAATTGGTTCTCTGGGGACTCCCCCAGTGGCGCAGTGGTAAAGAATCAGCCTACCAATACAGTAGACCTGGGTTTGATCCCTGGGTGGGGAAGATCCCCTGGAGGAGGATATGACAACCCACTCCAGTATTCTTGCCTGGGAAATCCCATGGACAGAGGAGCCTGGTAGGCTGTAGTCCATGGGGTCATAGAGTCAGACATGACTGAGACTCACAGTGATGAGAGATGAAGGAGGTATGGTTAGTTCACTACTTTTTGAGCATCCAGTTTACAGACATACAGACACAAATGGCCGTTGCCAACCTGACATCCACAGCTGCTGCATTCTAAGTCAAAGGAACTGCTGTCCTCCAAAAAAAAAAAAAAAGCCCAAATCAGTGTCTCCCAGCCCTCAGCTCCTGTTTACTCCTGCCCTCTGCATACCTCTTCCTGGTATTCTGTACTGTCCCAAATCCTGGCTACCCTGACTAACCTGGCTAGCTGGCTACTTTTCTGAGGAGTAATAAAATTGTTTACTTCATCCCAAATTGAAACCTGCAGTGCAGTTTCCCTCTGAAATCTGAAGGAAATAGAGTACCATCAGGTTTGTGGCTTAAATACCCTGGCTTAAACTAACCTATGTGACTAGCTTGACTTGAAAACTGATGCACAGTTTGTAACATTTTATGTTTTGAAATATTAGGAACAGAATCCAAACCACTGATTTTCAAACAAAGTTTAAAAGTGCAACCACCGTATAAATCAGGAACTACCGTTAATATTAAAAACAAAAACAACTTAAAGTTATTTGATAACTTATTCAATAATTATTCATTTTGAATGAACAAAAACAATAGAACTCCCCTGCTGACCCTATGGCATTCTAGTCTTTGGCTTGGATTATTAAGAAGTACTATAAGTTTCTGCTTAACACACTCTTTACAAGTTCTAAGACTCCTAGACTCCATATTATATTGCATTTATATATTTAATGTGTGCTTAGTAACTCACTCATGTCTGAATCTTTGTGACCCTTTGGACTGTAGCCCACCAGGCTCCTCTGTCCATGAGATTTTTCAGGCAAGAATACTGGAGTGAGTTGAATCCTGGAGTTCTCTAGGGAATCTTCCCAACACAAAGATCAAACCTAAGTCTCCTGCATTGCAGGTGGATTCTTTACTGCTGAGCCATTGGGAAAACCATATATGTAATACCTCAGCTATTAAATTGCAAGACATAAAACGACTTAAATCTGAAGAAAAAGACCAGTTGCCCACTGAATCATAGCTTATGATTCTACTCATGGTGATAAAAATATAGATATCTTTATCTATAGTATGGTTTTCTCTTGAATAAACTGTCTGGTTCTGTAGGATTTAGCTCAAGAACCTATTCCAAGAAATCTGTGGACTTTCCCACTTGCCTGGCCTCCATGAAGGCAAAACTCATTGGATGGTTTGCCTTATTTACCTGTGTGTGTGTGTGTGTGTGTGTGTGTGTGTAGCATCTTGCAATGTATCTGGTATAGATTAAGCATTTGAAAATGCTCGCTGAGTGCATGAGTTTAAAAACATTAACTTGTATGTGCTCCTGATTTTTCACTGTTTCTAAATGTAGTATGTATAAAAAGAAAACAAGTAGTCACTGGTTTTATTACAGAAACTTCTGTTTTGTAGCCGGAAAATATCACAAGCAAATTAAAATAGAAGAGAATGCAACAGGTTTCAGCTATGAGTCCCTTTTTCAGAATACCTGAATGAAACAGTTACAGAAGTTTGGATAGAAGATCCTTATATTAGACATACACATCAGGTAGGAGAAATGTACTCACATAGGATGAAATAGCTATTGTTTAACATGTATAAGTAATAACCTATCCTAATGTCTTTCAGCTGTATAACTTCCTTCGATTTTGTGAGATGCTGGTTAAGAGACCATGTAAAGTAAAAACTATTCATCTTCTTACCTCTCTGGATGAAGTAGGTACCTGAAAGCATTTTCTCTTTCTTAACATCATGAACTTTACTCAGTTGTAGGATGTAGTTGTAGGACTGAGGGACAGTCCTCTGTCCATGGGATTCTCCAGGCAAGAGTACTGAGAGTGGGTTGCCATTTCCTCCTCCAGGGGTCAAACCCGCGTCTCTTGCATCTCCTGCATTGGCAGGTGGATTCTTTACTCCTGAGCCATCTGGGAATAGGCACAAAACACACTGGAGAAAATGCTGTTGATTTTAGTATGTTGTACCTTGCATTTGGCCACTTAGCTAAGCTCTCTTATTCAAATAGTTTGTCAAGGTAGTTTCTTGGATGTTCTATGTGTCAATCACTCTGTCTTCAGTATTGATAGTTGCTATCATCTCTATCTTGATTTTGATTTAAATAGGGATAATTCTAAACAATTCATATTTCCAGGATTAATTTGAGAAGAAAGCCTCATCTGAATAAACAGCACCATTAAAATACATCTTAAGAGATGGCACCAAGTTGTGTTATGTTCATATTAGGAAAAAAAATGATTATTTTGATAAAAACAGTTGCTCTTAAATGACTTCATCTTCTTTGGTTCCTTCTTTGCAGTAATGGACAGTGAAACTAGTGTAGAATATTTACATTTTAATTCACCTAAGATATATGTTGCATGGGCTTCCTAGGTGGCTCAGAGGTGAAGAATCTACCTGCCAGTGACACAGCTGTGCAACTGAACACACACACTGCATAGCTTAGGGATAATTTAAAATATTAATAACTGAGTCAAAAAATTGGTTTTGTTTTTTTTTTTTCTTATTAACAGGGCACTGGAAAACAGCAGCAGAGTAGTGGCCTGGAAGAAATAAGACAGTCGCTCAGGAATCATGGCGTGTGTTTGGAATTAGCATATTCTTCTTCAATACATGACCGAGAAATTAGGTTAGTATATAGTAATACTTTAATTTTTATGCAGTTGAAAAGTACTTATTTTTATTTCTCATAAATTATATATAATTACATATACTATTCCACTTAAATATTACAAATTTAAATAAAGTTTAATTTTAGTATTTTTCACTTTTGAAGAAAAAAAAATTTGGTTAATTGTGTCCTCTGTGTAAGTTTCCTATTTTCTAAGGAATAAAATTTACATGTTCTGTGTCATCTGAGCAAAGGAAGTACTTTCCTATCCAATTATACATACAGTATTATGACATTGGGATAATTTCCTTTTGGGGTGATAGTGGTATTTATTTAATTTGGCTTTACTTCTTATAGTTTATTAAATTTCCCAGTAGGCATGACAGGATGCTGTGTTGTGCCCATCAGGGCTTCCTCTGCCCTGGTACATCCCCACCTCTAGGCAGGGGAATCCCTGAAACATCATCAGTCTGCCTGAGTACACTTGGAAGCCACTTGTTAGCAGAACAGGGAAGCTTTCTCAGGAAGATGAAATTCATGAGGAAGGTTTAATTGAATTGTTAAAGTCTTTTTTCAGCTAATGGTTGTTTTGTTTCATTGTAGACACAGCCCATAGGTAAACTCAGGTTTGGTTCAACTCTTGCCACTGAAAGAAGTGATTTTATTTGTTAGGGGGAGATTTAGCTGACACTTCATACAACTTTGATCATTGTCTGACCTAAATGTCTGGAGTATAATACTATATTACTAATTTCAATAGGTTCAACAATGGATGGATAATTAAGATTGGAAGGGGACTTGATTATTTTAAGAAACCACAGGTAGGATATAGTCTCATGTGTGACTGTGTAGCATTCTTTAACAAAATGGCTTTGATCCTTTTTGTTAAAAAAAACTCTTCTCTTCTCTTCTTAGAGTCGTTTTTCCCTTGGATATTGTGATTTTGATTTAAGACCATGTCATGAAACAACAGTGGACATTTTTCATAATAAGCACACGAAAAAAATATGATAGATAGTAGCCTAGTTTACATATATATTTCTACTTTAAATGAATGTTGGGTTTTTTTAAAAAACTTTGGACAGATCATTCCTATAATGTATGAATTTAACAATAAATTTTTATATTTCTTCTAATGCATGGATTCCTTTTCCATTGTGTGACCAATCCTGAATACTTTTTATCAATAGGTTACTCAGAGTACTTAGTGTTTCAAGTATAGTTATTTGAAACATTTCCCCAGATTTTCTCTTATTTGGATGTTGATGAATGAATCAAGACCTTAGCCACTCGACCACCCAGGAAGTCCCTACAATTATGTGTCTTTGAAGGCAATGGCACCCCACTCCAGTATTCTTGCCTGGAAAATCCCAGGGATGGGGGAGCCTGGTGGTCTGCTGTCTATGGGGTCGCACAGAGTTGGACACAACTGAAGCGACTTAGCAGCAGCAGATATTTACCTAAATTAAATTATCCTCTATTACTTAACTCCTTATAAAGGCAAATCAAGTCTTTTAGTAATACCAGATGCATTTTGCAGCTCACTTAACCTTGACTGGAACATCTGTAAAGCTCTGCAGTTTAGCATTAATTGTCCTGGGAAAGCTTATCCATCGAGATGGCAGTTGACTGGTTGGGGACAGACTAGGTCCCATGGGGATCAGCTGGGAGAGGGGATACTGCTAGAGGCAGTGGGCAGACCAAAAGCTTGAAGAATAAGCTAAGCCAAAGTCTGTAGAGGGAAATAGAAGTCCTGGTGTTGGAGAGTGCCCTTCTGAACATCACATCTGGAAAAGCTTGAAGATTTCAAATCAAGCGTGAATAGTGTGGAGGGACAAAGCCAGGTACAGAGTTGGGCAGAGTAGTCTGGTGTTGGGGGGGACCTGAAAGCCCTCTGTTAAGGGTTGATTGTGCACACATAACCTCTAGAAGTTCACATGTTTAAATCCCAACCCCCGGTACCTTGGAATGTAACCATATTGAGAAATAAAGTCTTCAAAGAAATGAGTTCTGTCTGTGCTGCTGCTGCTGCTAAGTCGCTTCAGTCGTGTCTGACTCTGTGCAACCCCATAAACGGCAGCCCACCAGGCTCCGCCATCCCTGGGATTCTCCAGGCAAGAACACTGGAGTGGGTTGCCATTTCCTTCTCCAATGCATGAAAGTGAAAGTGAAGTTGCTAGGTGACCCTAATCCAGTATGATGGGTGTCCTTATAAAAAGTGGACATCCTGACCCATATATGCAGAGGAAAGACTACGTGAAGTCACAGCAAGATGGCACCACCTGCAAGCCAAGGAAATGGGCCTCAGAAGAAACCAAATCTGCTGTCACCATGACCTTGGATTGAATAAATGACCCCTGTTTTAGCCACCAAGTTTTGGCGTGGTTTGGTAATGTAGCAACATATCGCTTATACAACCTGACTACTCTCCTCCCTGCTCCACTTTGCATGGCTGCCTTTGCATTCCTCAGGGCTCAATGACAGTGTCAGGTCCCAGGCGGCTCCAAGTGGGGACCCCGTATTGTCTAACTGCCTGGACTTTTCTTTCATACTTTTCTCATTTTGTAAGCATTTACTGGTTTGTCTACTTTCCCTATTTTAAACAATTTAAGTCTTGACCTATTAATGGGTCATAAAGTTAGGAGAAAAGGAAAGATATACCCATTTGAATGCAGAGTTGCAAAGAATAGCAAGGAGAGGTAAGAAAGCCTTTCCCAGTGATCAGTGCAAAGAAAAAGAAAACAATAGAATGGGAAAGTTTAGAGATCTCTTCAGGAAAATTAGAGAAATACCAAGGGAACATTTCATGCAAAGATGGGATCAATAAAGGAGAGAAATGGTATGGACCTAATAGAAGCAGAA
>SJYC01052578.1:0-12289 GCA_006408675.1 Madoqua kirkii | reverse complement strand
GGGACTGGGGTCAGGAGGAGAAGGGGACGACCGAGATTGAGATGGCTGGATGGCATCACCGACTCGATGGACGTGAGTCTGAGTGAACTCTAGGAGATGGTGATGGACAGGGGGGCCTGGCGTGCTGTGATTCATGGGTTCGCAAAGAGTCGGATACGACTGAGCGACTGAACTGAACTGAACTGAGCCACTGGATCACCAGAGAATTCCCGCTGAGCAGTTTCTTGAAATGCAGTATTTCAGATCAACTGTGAATTAAAAATCTGCATTTTTAACAAGATTCCCAAATTATTCATGTTTACTAAAATTTGAAAAGTAGTGAAGAGTCATTTGATTGTTATGCTAAGTTGCATGTTTATAACTAGGAATATGTTTTTCAACAGAAAACATATTTCTTACATATATATTCTGTGTAAGAAATGGTGGTTAGGATTTCAGCCTAACCCATAAAGGCCTAAAATGATTCATAATTAGAAATGCTGTGTGGAATCTAATGCTTATGTTTTAGGATAGGCAGGAACTGCTGGACTGGAGAACAGAAAAAGCAAATTTGTGTCTTGGTTAGAGAAAGGGAAAAAGAAAAATAAACTTATCAGACTGCTGCAGACTAGTTTGCAGAGGGTTTGACACAAGGTCAGTGACTGGGGATACTGATCCTGTAATTTCCCAAGAACTAGGTTCTGGAGCACAGCATCTGGGTTGCTTTGCTTGTAGCAAAATTTCTATTAACATAATGGCAGACTTGATTGAGAGAACAGATCATTTCCATAAATTATACAGGTTCTAAGATACACAGTCAAGTGAGAAAAAGCACGTGAAGAGTAGTATGCATGTGTGCGTTCCAAGGCGCTTCAGTGCTGTCTGCCTGACTCTTCGCAACCCTGTGCACTGTGGCCTGCCAGGCTTCTCTGCCCGTGGGATTCTCCAGGCAAGAACACGAGTGGGTTGCCATGCCCTCCTCCAGGGGATCTTTCTGACCCAGGGCTCAAAACCACATCTCTTACGTCTCCTGTACCCACATGTAGTATGCCAAAGTGGAAAATCTTTAACACTTGTTATTTTCTCCATGTGTCAGGAAGATCCTCTGGAGGGATCTTCTACATACATATTTATGTATGTAGAAAAGTTCCTAGAAATGAAATTATTTGTACAGAAGCTGTGTGCATTTGTAATGTTGCTAGATTTTACCCAGTTGTTTCTATAAATGTTGTATCTATTTACACTGCTACTAGTGATATTTAAGAATGCGAAGTTATATAGCCAACTTTATGATCTTTGCCAATGCTGTGGTTAAAAAATGCTATTTCAGTGTTGTTTTAATTTGTATCCCTCTAAATGGTGAGATTAAATATCTTAAAACATATTTAAAAGTCATTTCTGTGAAATATCCTGGTGCACGGGTGCATGCTCTGTCATGTCCAACTCTTTTCAACCTCATGAACTGTATGTAGCCTGCCAGGCTCCTCTGTCCATGGGATTTCCCAGGTAAGAATACTGGAGGGGATCTTCCTGACCCAGGGATCAAACCAAGGTCTCCTGCATTGCAGATAGATTATTTACCACTGAGCCACCTGTGAAGCCAGGTTTTATATTGGCCAGTTTTATATTAGAGTATTTCTTTTCCTTTTTTTATTTATAGGAATTATTTATATATTAGGAAAGTTAGCCCTTTGTGATATGGGTAGCAAATCTTTTTGTTAATACACAAAAACAGCAATGAACAGGTAGCTAGTGGCTGCTGTATTGAATATCATAGGCCTGGAAGTTGACCACATAATTTGCTGCTGACCCTAAGGAAATGGCAACCCACTCCAGTGTTCTTGCCTGGAGAATCCCAGGGACGTGGGAGTCTGGTGGGCTGCTATCTATGGGGTTGCACACAGTCAAACACGACTAACGTGACTTAGCAGCAGCAGCCTGCTTCCTTAGATATGGTGGGGTATGTCTTTTTTAAAAATTGTGTTCAAGATTATAGTTCCATATATAGAAAACACATGGAAAAAGTTTTGTAATATAAAGTTTCAAGAAACTAAAACTTGATGAAGTCCTTTTACCTGGTAAAACAAGGTTAAAAACATTTTTTTAATTGAATGTTACTAATTTTCAAAAATTTAATTGTTGTGGGAAATCACATGGCTCTTTTAAACCTAAATGTCTCTATATTATTCTCATTCTTTCCACCAGGTTACCACCAAAGAACATGATTTTCGTCTAGGGGCTCCAGTTTCTGAAGCTGAAAAATACCAGAATATTCTCCAGCTAGAGCAAGAAGTGAGAAATCAAGACAAATTCATCTCTACACTGAAATTACAGGTTACACTTAGTTTCTGTGCATATGTCCCTAAGTTAATTTGGGATGGGGGCCTATATTAAAATAAGATAGCAAATAAATTTTCATTCAGTACTCATTTAAATTGTATGGGTCTAAAATCATTGCATTTTTATCTTAACCATCTTGAAAACACACAGGTTCAGAGTGAGTTAGTACAGACTACGTGCCAGGTATCAGATCAGATGCTTTTGAGTACATAGGCTTACTTCATCATCCTGACCTTGTAAGACTGTGTTTCATCATCCTGACCTTGTAAGACTGTGGTGTCATTTCCATTTTACAGACTTGGAAGCTAAAGTTCCGGGAGGTTAAAGAATTACTATATTTGACTAATGAGTGACAGAGCTAGGATTTCCCTGAACTCCCAATTTAGCTAGAATTTGATTCCAGTTCTGTGAACTCCCAAGTTCAGTACTATTTCTGGTCTCCTGGTGTCTGACCTGTGGAATAGCTGTTAATGAAGTGAAAAGTTAGTCACTTAGTCGTGGCCAACCTTTGCAACCCTCGGGACTGTGGCCCACCAGGCCCCTCTGTATTTGGAATTCTCCAGACAGGAAACTGGAGTGGGTTGCCATTTCCTTCTGCAAGGGATCTTCCTGACCCAGGGATTGAACCTGGGTCTCCTGCATTGCAGATAGATTCCTTACCATTTTTCTGAGCGAACAAGGCTGTTAAAAGAAACTTCCTCTTCTAGGAAAATGAAGTAGACTTGCTTTTCCTTACTCTTCCCACTAAGTACAGCTGAACCCCTGAATATTATGTGTGATGCAAACCTGAAAACACTTTGACAGGTGAGCAGAAGGAAGCCTTGCTAGGGAGCTCAGCTCACAGTGACTGTTAAGATGTGGTAGGAAGTTTCTGGTTTTTCTTTGTGCTCCAGGTATCCCAGACAGAGTACTGGAAAAACTGGCAATCAGAAATAAGGGATGCAGATTTTAAAAGATGTCAGAAAAGCCATGCCTCCTAGCCAAAGGACTAGGAAATGGGCAGTCTAGCAAGGCAGATTACTCTTAGATAAGAACTGCCCACTCTTAGCAAATACCAAGGAGAAATCTAGCCCCATTTCTGCCAGCAAAGGCTGAATGAATAAAGAGCCTAGACGTCCACCCTTCTCATACTATTAACAGGGAGCCCACCTTGCCTCATTCCCTGCCACCCTGCCCCCCAAGGTCCCCATCCCACCAGTGTTGTATCAAAGAAGGCTGAGTAGGGAACTAAGGCTTTAGTATCCAGCAGGCAGTAAGGAAGTCCCCAACCCCACATTGTCAGCAGAGGCCATGTAGAGAGCCAGGAAGTCCACTGCCACCTGGTATGTTTGCCGGGGTGATATCAGAGGTGACCCAATGCAGAGTCAGAACGTTTACCACTCTACAGCAGTAACAAGTCCACCCACCCACAGTGGCAGTGGGGAGTACGTGGGAGCAGTAATAAGATGCCTCTGTTCCTGCTCGCTCTGGTGGAGTTAGCCGAGGATGAGTTCTCATCCCTGCCTAGCAGTCACAAGAAGCCCCACGTTCCTGAGTGTCACCTGAAGCCTAGTGGAGAGATTGGATATCCATTCCTATCCACAGTAACAAGCCAGTGCCCCTCTTTTCCTGCTGGAGCAGTGTCACAGGAAGCCTCCCCAAAGACACGAGTCGGTATCTTAGACAACCAGACCTCAATAAAAGATAAAATCACTCCTCATCCCCCAAATCAGGATGCTCTCAACCTCTGTGAGAAAAGACAATGAAGAGACACCAATGCAGAGATGAATCAGATATAACAGTTATCTGACAAAGATTTTAAATTAGCCCTCAAATAAATGCTTTAACAGGCAGTTTTGAGTGTGCTTGAAACAAAATCTCATCAAAGAAACAAAAGATACAGAGAATCTTTTAGATACTTTTTAAAATAGAGCCAAGTGGAATTTTGGCAGCAAATAAGATGTTCTTCAATAGGTGAATAGATAAACTGTGGTACACAGTAGAGTATTATTCATTGATAAAGAGAAATGAGTGATCAAGCCATAGAAAGACATGAAAGAACCTTGAAAGAATATTGCGAGGTATTAAAAGCCCACCTGAAAAGATTATGTACTCTGTGACTCCAACTTCAGGACCATCTAGGAAAGACAAAGCAAAGACATTAGAAGTTCACTGGTTGTCAGGGGTTTGGAGGGAGGGGTGAATGGAGCACAGTGGATTTTTAGGACAGTATATATTCTGTACAATACAGTAAAAATAGCTACATGTCACTATACGTTTGTAAAAACCCACAGAATCTACAACCCAAGGAGTGAACCCTAATTAAACTCTGTACTTTAGTTAATAATAATTTATAATGTTGGTTCATCAGTTGTAACCAATGTACCACACTAAAACAAGATGTAAATAAGGGGGAATCGGCGTGAGTGGGAGAGGGGAGAAGGGGTGTGTGTAAACTCTCTGTACTTACTGGTCAATATTTCTGTAAACCTAAAACTGCTCTAAAAAAGTAAGGTCTGTTAAAAAAAAATACACATGGGAGAAAAGATTTCCAAATTATGTATCTGATAAGAGTTAATATCCAGAGTATATAAAGAACTCCTATAACTCAACAACAAGAAAACCCAAAACAACTCAGTTCAAAAATGGGCAAAAGACTTGAGTAGGTATTTCTCCAGAGAAGAGATACAAATGGCCAGTAAGCATATGAAAAGATGATCAGCATCACAGTCTTTAAGGAAATACAAATTAAAACCACAATGAGATATCACTTCACACCAATTAGGACCACTAGCTATCATCACAAAGCAAAAAATAACAAATATTGATGAGGATGTGGAGAATCTGGAGTTATTTATGCATTGCTAATGTAAAATGGTTTAACAAAAAAGTTTGATAATTCCTCAAAAAATTAAGTATAGAATTACCATGTGATCCAGCTATTCCACTCCCAGGAATATCCTCAAATGATTAAAAGCAGGGACTCAGATACTTCTAT
This sequence comes from Madoqua kirkii, assembly GCA_006408675.1. Lineage (NCBI taxonomy): Eukaryota > Metazoa > Chordata > Mammalia > Artiodactyla > Bovidae > Madoqua > Madoqua kirkii. The sequence goes on along the minus strand of SJYC01052578.1, from coordinate 6,993 downwards.
TCCAAAGTTCATGATAGCCAAAATGCGGAAAAAACCCAGATGTCCATCAACAGATGAACGCATAAACTAAGTGAGGTATACACAAGCAACGGAACTTTATTCAGCCTTAATTCAGATAGGAGACAACAAGATGGATGAGCCCTGAAAATGGTGTGCTAATTGAAATAAGGTACAGGCAAATATTGTATGATTCCACCTAAAAGAGTTAGACAGATTCATAGGTGATTATTTAATGGGTACATTTTCTGTTTATGATGATGAAAAAGTTCTGGGAATTAGATATGGGGTGGTTGCACTATGTTGTGAATGTGCTTAATGCTACTGAATTTTACACTTAAAAATGGTCGGAGTGGTAAATTTTGGGATGTTTTATTTTACCACACAAAAAAGTTTTAAAAGTACAGTAACTGAAATTAAAAACTCAACAAACAAAAACATGGAGAAGAGAAGAATGAATCACTGAACATAAGAGTAGAAACAGAGAAATTACCTAATGTGAACAATAGAGAGAGAATAGATCGAAAAGAATGTGAGCAAAGCCTCTGGGACAGGTGGGCCTATAAGAAACACTCTGCATTTGGATGGTTGGAGTCCCGAAAAAGAGGTAAGAGAAGGTGGGGCTGAAAAAATATTTGAAGAAATAATGGCTAAATATTCCCCAAATTTGAAAGAAGTGAGTGAAAACCTACTAGGGGTCTCCCAAAGAAATCTACCCTGAGACACTTCATATTCAAACTGAAAAGTAAAGACAAACAACATCCTGAAAGAAATAAGAGAAATAATTTATAATTTATAGGGGAACACCAATTTAAATGACTGCAAATGTAAAACCATGGACATCGGAAGGAACTGGCACAACGTTTTTTCAAGTGCTGGGAAAAAAACTGTCAACCTAGTACATATTCTGTATTTAGAGAAGTATCTTTCACAAATGAAGGGTGAACTAAGGTGTTTGCAGATGAAGAAAACTGATTTTGTTGCCAGCAAACTAACCTAAAATAATAGCTAAAGGAACTTCTCTAATGAAGAAGGAAGTGATAAAAGGTGTAGTCTTGGAAGAACAAGAGGGAAGGAAGAACAATCCGTAGAGCAAAAATATGGGTAGCTTTGATAGAATTTCCTTGTCTACTTTTCTGAATCATGTCTGTCAAATGTATTTAAGAAAATGATTTTATTAATAGAGGAGGGTAGGGGACATAAAGGGAGGTAGTAATTTTCACTTCACTTGAACTAGTGAAATGTAGGCTGTGATGTGTGCTCAGTCACTCAGTTATATCTGATTCTTTGCAGCCCCGTGGACTCTAGCCCACCAGGCTCCTCTGTCCATGGAATTTTCCAGGCAAGAATACTGGAATGGGTTGCCATTTCCTACTCCAGGGAGTCTTCCCTACCCAGAGATCAAACTCATGTCTCTTGCATTAGTAGGTGGATTCTTTACAAATTGTACCACCTGGAAAGCCCGTAGGCTGTGATAGCTTATGAATATAAATGAAACACCTAGAGCAACAACTAAGAATCTCTACAAAGAGACATCCTGAAAATTGCTATGTATAAATCAAAATGGAATTCTAAAAAATGTTCAAGTAACTCAGAGGAAAGCAGGCAAAATAAAACAAAAAAAAACACACCTGAATCTTAGCACAAAAGTAAATGCATTAAATATATGTAATCTAAATATACCAATTAAAAGAGAAATTGTCACAGTAGATTAAAAAGAAACATGACCTAGCTTTATGCTGTCTGTGAGAAATTCACTTCAAATATAATGATATAGCTATCTTGAAAGGCAGTCAGACCCGAATGAAGAAATACAACTTTCCTTGTTTATAGATGACATGATCTTTTTGCTGGAAAATCTTATAAAATCTACAGTGTAGAAACTGGAACTAATAAATGAGTTCAAAAGGTCAGATTACGAGATAAACATATTGTATATTTGTATATTATAATTAAGTTGTGGAAAGTTAAAAAATGCAATACCATTTACAGTCACTCAAATAGAAAATGTAATCTTTGGATATAAATCTAGCTAAATAAGTATGTACTTACATTCTGAAAACTATGAAATGTTAATAAGAGAAATCAAAGTCGGTCTAAACAAATGTTAAGGGATTAGAAGCCTCAACCTAATAAAGATACCAGTTCTTTCCAAATTGATATACAGATTTAGTGTGATTCCCATCAAAATCCCAGGAAAAAATAATTTTGAAAAAGAACAAGGTGGAAAGAGTCATTCTCCTTGATTTTAAAACTTAACATATGGCTATAATAATCACGATTGTATGGTATTGCTAGAGTAATAGACACAGATCAATGATAGACACAGATCAATGATACAGAATAGAGAATCCAGAAATAGCCTTACATAGGTATAGCCAGATGATTTTTGGCAGAGGTACAAATGCAGTCTAATGAAGAAAGGGAGTCTTCAACAAAAGTTGTTGGATATCTTTTAGGGAAAAAAATTAGCCTAGACCTAAACCTCACACCTTACACAAAAATTAACTCAAAGTGGATCAAATATAAAACAAAAACTATGAAATTTTTAAAAGATAACAGGAAAAAAATCTTCAGGATCTTGGACTTGCTGAAGAGTTTTTAGACATGAGAGCAGAAATATGATTCATAAAAGAAAGTTGATGATTTGAGTTTCATCAAGATTTAAGCCCTTTGCTCTGTAAAAGACCCTGTTAATAGGATGAAAAGATAAGCCACAATCTCTGTTTCTGTCAAAGGATTCATTGAGAAGAAATGTGGAGAACTCTCAAAACTCAACAGGTTAAAAAAAAGCAAGCAACCCAAGTAGAAAATGAACAAAGGATATGAAGATATAGTTCACAGAATGAAATATTGTAGACAAAAAGATGTTCATCTTTTCTAACAGGGAGATATAAATTAAGACCATGATGATATAACAGTGCATACTGTTGAGAGCAGTTAAAATAAAAAACAGTGACAATACAAAAAGCTGGCAAAGATGAGGATCACTCATATATTCCTGATAGCAATGGGGAATGGTATAGCCACTTTGGAAATAGTTAGTTCTTAAAACACTAAACATACATTTACCATACAACTCAGAAGTTTTTCTCTTGGGAATTTATTCCAGAAAAATGAAAATTATGTTCACTCAAAAACCTGTATACAGTTGTTCATAGCAGCTTTATTTGTTATAGTCCCAAACTGGAAACATCTAAAGTTTTGCTTAATTGGTGAATGGTTAAACAAACCTCAGTAATCCATACTGTGAAATATTTTTCAGCAATGACAAAGAACTGTTACTCCACATAGCAATTTAGATATTAAGGACACTGTTTTGAGTGAAAAAAACAGTGTCAACAGATAACATACTGTGATCTGTATCACATGACTCTATGTTATGTTGTTGTTGCTAAGTTGTGTCCAACCCTAGGGATTACAGTGCACCAGGCTTCCCTGTTCTTCACTGTTCTTCCTGTAGTTGCTCAAACTAATGTTGATTGAGTCGGTGATGCCATCCAACCATCTCATTCTCTGTTGCTCCTCTCTCTTCCTGCCGTCACTCTTTCCTAGCATCGGGGTCTTTTCCAGTATGTCAGCTCTTCACATCAGGTGACTGAAGTATTGGAGATTGAGTTTCAGCATCAGTCCTTCCAGTGAATATTCAGGGTTGATTTCTTTTTGGATTGCCTGGATTAATCTCCTTGCAGTCCAAGGGACTGTCGAGTTTTCTCCAGCACTGTAGTTCAAAAGCATCAATTCTTGGGCACTCAGCCTTCTTAATGGTCCAACTGTCACATCTGTACATGACTACTGGAAAAACCATAGCTTTCACTCTGGAATTTTGCCAGCATTTGTTTATGTTATCTACCTATTTATGTTGCATTCTCCAAACAACAAAATTATAGAGATAATGATTGTTGACATTTAAGGATGAGGAGGGAGTGGGTGTGACTGTAAAGGAGTAATAGGAGGGTGATCTTTGTGGAGATGGAATAGTTCTGTATCTTACAGAAGTGGTAGTTACAGCAGTTTACACATGATAAAATGATACAGACCAATAGATACACATTGTTCCAATGTAAACCTCTGGGTTTGATATTGTGCTGTAATTATTTGAGATGTAACTGTTGGAAAAACTGGAATAAAGGCACATGAACCTTTTATACTACCTTTGCAGCTTCCTGTGAACTTTTAGTTATTTCAAAATAAGTTTTTTTTTTAATAAAAACTTTTGTTTGATTACCTGTTATCTGCCAGCAATTTTACTTGAACTTTTAGATCTTTCTAACTTTCCTTGCAAATTACAGGTATTCTCTCCATTTAACAGATGAGACTTAGGAGGCTTCATTTGTTATTTTCTGAAATCAGATTCATCTCAGGATCAAGAAAATCTGGTAAATTGCCTGAGATCAAGTGAGTGGTGAAGAACTATAGCAAGCTTTAAACCTGGCTGCCTTAGCCCAAAAGCCCATGTCCTCTCTCACCTCCTCCTCTAAGTACTTATGTCTTGGAATTAAGTAAAAGTAGGGCTTAATGTTGAAGTGAGGGGAGTGTTTATTTATTTATAATGCTAAATAATAATTTAGCATTATAGGCTAGATATATGATAAATGATACAGAAATGAGAGGTATGTTGATCCAGAAATTAGAAACATGAGCCCTTTAAAGTTACTTAGAATTTAGTGGAAGGGTCAGGGAAGTAAAGACGTGATTATAATACATCTTATAAAAATACTAAGATAAAACTATATAAGAAGCTTTATATATATATATATATATATATAAGAGGTTACAGATTTCTCCTCTTTAGAGGAGAGAAACCTGTAACCTCTCCTGGGGCAGTGGAAGGTTAGCAAACAGGTTTAGCATGTTCTTGTTGCTCAGAGACATCGCACTATAGAAGCCGTGAACAGAGAGAGAAAGACAAATCGAAGTTTGTTTGATTATCCCACATCCTATGGTTTAAGAAAAATACTAGTAATGAAAGTAGGTAATGAGAGCAGGGGAAAAGGAAAGAAACTTAGTGCAGTCATGGATGATTGCACAGGATATCATTGCCTGGTTTCTGTACTAGTTACTAAAGGTGAGCTGCAGGTCGCTTTATAGTTCTTAGAGGCAAAGGCAACAAGGAAATTGTAGTTAAATAATTTATGGTACAAAGGATAAAAACAAACCAGGTATACAAAGAAGTACATTTTTTTCCTGAAACTAGAGACCTGAGCAAAGTTCTCCCTGAGGGTTCTGTCTTTTTTTAATTTATTGAAGTAGAGTTGATTTATAATGTGTTAGCTTCTGATGTGTACAGCAAAGTGATTCAGTGATATGTATATTATTTTTCATTTTCTTTTCCATTATGGTCGATTACAGAATATTGAATATATTCCCTGGGCTATACAGTAGGACCTTATCATTTATCCATTCTCTATCCCTGAGGATTCTTACAAAGAGGATTCTGTAACATAGTACATAGCACTTTTCAATAAATTCCCTAATAGAGGTTTTAAAACCAGTTTAGTGAGATTGTTTCTTTTTTTTTAATTGATTTTTATTGGAATATAGTTGCTTTACAACGTTGTGTTAGTTTCTACTATACAGCAAAACAAGTCAGCCATCCATATACATGTATCTCCTCCCTTTTGGACTTCCTTTCTGTTCAGGTCACCACAGTGCATTAAGGTAGAGTCTGTGTGAGACTGTTTCTTACAGCCTGTCCAGAAGTTAGGTATATATTGAAGATGATGGGAAGGGCTTTACAGGCAGTAGGCCTTGGATCACAAATGAAATTTGTTTATCTCATCCTCAGTGTAATGAAGCACCATAATGCTATAGGAATTACCTCAAATTTGTATTTTCAAAGAATTTTTAGCTGTAGTGGGGAGAAGACCAAAAAAGAAGAGAGTAGGAAGTATTGCTGCCATTCAGCCTGGTTGTGATAAAAACTCAACAAATAAGTGCATTTACAATACCTTTTTGCTTTTTTTTTTTTAAGTTTCTTCACATTTTTTCTCATTTCCTGGGTTTGACAACTTAAATTCTTTACATGTAAATCTCACAGGTTAAGCCGTCTTGTTTTACTGTTTAGTTGCTCAGTTGTGTCCGACTCTTTGCAACCCCATGGACTATAGCCTGCCAGGCCCCTCTGTCCATGAGATTGCCCAGGCAAGAATACCAAAGTGACAGCTGGGTTAAAATAATGACTTTTCTTGTCTTCTTGAGCATAATAAACGTCATTGTACTATACTTAGTTATATGTAAGTAATGACCTTTAGGATACTTCCTTATCTATGTGACAAATATTACAGTTTATATTTTTAAAGAAAACTTTGTTGATTTTGATGGTTTGGAAAGAGCTGTATCTGGTTATTTGAAAAGAATATGGTTATAACAACAAAAAAATTATGCTAGAGCTAAGAATAATGTTAGATAAGGGGGTTAGCAATTTTAGATGCTCTTTAAAGACCAAAATTGTTTTTTCTTCTGTTAATATCTTACACCAACACAGTACCTTGGATATAGTAGATACTCAGTAAATATTTGTTAAATATACAAGGCAGATCTTATGGAAAAGGACCTTTGTGCCACCACTTTATCTCAGATATTTCTTTTATGGCATTTACAATACTGTATATGTGTTTTCTTAAGTAAACAATACATTCTCCTTGAGCAGATAGTTAACCTATCTTTGTATCTTTTGAAGTTAACGAAATTCTTAACATATTATCTTTATTCAATGAGTCTAACATATTTTTTTTCCTTTAAAGGCATTTGGATACCTTCGTGATAGAAAAGGCCCTTTTCTTCATCCGTTGATGGTTTGCTAGTGGGCTGGGAAAGGAAGCTGTGGTCCTCCACTTTAGTCAGCAAATACTTGATTGATTTGGTATCAGTATTTAGCTTAGTCAAGTAAGTTACTGATATGTTCAAAAGGATTTTTCTAAGAGTTAACATGTTTTGATAACAATAATTAGAAATTTAATTCTAAAGAATGCCTAATTGGTGATTTTAATGATA
>SJYC01052576.1:0-21525 GCA_006408675.1 Madoqua kirkii | reverse complement strand
CAATTCTGGCCTCTGAAATTTCTTTACTATTTTTTTTTTTTAATTATTGTGTCAACATAGGGACATTTTCAGTGAAATAAAAATACAGTACATTCAGAAATCCTGGAAAAGAAAGGTATCTAACTGCTTTTAATTTTTTTCTAACTGCTTTTTATAAAGTATTGCTGAATTATTATTTTTTGATTTATTTAAAAATACCAAATTTATTATTTTTAAGGATCCTGTTTGCTTTCAACTTTCATTTAGAAAATGATAATATAGTTTAGCTTGAAATAATGGTCTAATTTTTTCCTTCTTGGCAAGATAATTTTAGAGACTGAAAAAGCACAAAATAAATCTCCTTCCAGACTTGATTCCTTTGTCAAAACTTTAGAAGCAGACAGAGATTACTACAAGAGTGAAGCTCAAAATTTGAGAAAGATGATCAGAAGTAGATCTAAAAGCCCACGACGCCCATCTCCATCTTCTCGGGTAGGTTTTTGGAAACTTGTAAATGTTTTGGAATTTGTTGCTGAAGCAGTGGATTTTATTTTTTGATTCACCTAATCTGGAAATAATTCCTTTTAATTTGGCATGAATTGGTGTCTCAAGGAAAATGAGAGATGGAACTCTCTTTGGTGGCACCATGGACCATCAAAATTGGTCCTTTATCCCCAGCATTAGTAGTGGTTGGGGGGTAGTCAGACAAATGTGGAGCAATTTGGGGTGATGTTGTTTAAAAGAGAAGTGATTTTTAAACTTTTTTTTTCATTATTTCATTATATAATCATGTTTGCTTAACCAGGAATTGTGTGCTGCCATCAGTAGGACATTTCTATTAGTGTGTGAGTGTGTGTGTGTGTGTGTGTGTGTGTGTGTGAGTTGCTCAGTTGTGTCCAACTTCTTACAACCCTGTGGACTATATTAGTAACACATGTCAAAGAAGAATTTTACATTAAAAAATTTTTTTACTGAAGTATAGTTGATTTACAATGTTGTGTTTAATTTCACTCTGTATAGCAAACTAACTCAGTTATACGTACTGTTTTGTTTTTCGTATTCTTTTCCATTATGGCTTATCATAGGATATTGAGTGTAGTTTACCTGTGGTATGCAGAAGGACCTTGTATTCAGATTTTTCATGTAATAATTATAGGGTACAAACTGTGATGTAGAGCTTTTGAAAACAACAAGAGACCGTGAAGAACTCAAATGCATGCTGGAAAAATATGAGCGTCATTTGGCAGAAATCCAGGGTAATGTCAAGGTTCTCACATCTGAGAGAGACAAGACCTTTCTTCTGTATGAGCAGGTAAGCTTATTTATACGTAAACAAAATATGTAAGTACTAGCATTCAGTTCTGCGTGCATGTTTGTGTGTGCTCAATCACTTCAGTTGTGTCCAGCTCTTTGTGACCCTATGGACAGTAGCCCACTAGTCTTTTCTGTCCAAGGGATTCTCCAAGCAAGAATACTGGACTGGGTTGCTACTCCCTCCTCCATGGGATCTTCCAGACCCAGGGATCGAACCCATGTCTCTTATGTCTCCTGCACTGGCAGGTGGGTTCTTTACCATTCCCACCTGGGAAGCCAGCATTTAATTTCTAGAGATGGGTAAATTCTTTAAGTTCTATGAGAATACTTAAATCTATTAATCAAATTAATCTAACATTTGAGAATTACCTTTGTTCTTATGATGTTCTTAATGAAATATGAAGTATTTGTGTATGTGTACACACAAGTGTTGTCCTCATATCCTAGAAAGATGATATACATGCATAGAAATAGGCTGATTTTTGGAATAAGAAATGAGAAAAGTAACTGGATTACAGTGAGTTCACGGTGGAAAGATTTGAATTTGGAGGTTAAAAAATATTAACACATAGCTTGTGGTGTACTGTCAATCACTTTAGGAATTGCCATAAAATTTGTTTAATTTCAGAGTAAAATCAATTTGTCGTTTATCTGTATTTTTAGCTTACGATTGTACAACCCTTATTAAACAAATAGCTTCTTTACTCAATTAAACCCCATGTATCACCAACATAATTTTTTCAAAAATATCAATTTTGTTAAGAATTGCAGCTACTAAGTATAAGGTTCTGGGCTTGTTACTCTAAAAGATGGAAAAAATAAGACACTGTTTCCTGTGTTTACATTCTAGGAAGGAAGAGAAGTGTATTGTGTTGTATGTATTTTTTATTTTTTTAGCGTAAGTAGTCTAGAAGATATTATAAGAAATAGAAGAGACGGGTAGTTTTTAGTTATGGCAATTAAGATCTTTGCTGGACTATATGGAGTTTAAGTCCTGAAGGAAAGGTGAGGTTTCTCTTATCTTGAAAGGGGTAAGAAGGAACATTCAAACTAAAGGAATGACCTGAAACAAAGGGTAAAGGCAGGAAAAACAGTATGTGAATGAACTCATTTATGACTAGAACAAAAGGTATGTCTGTGGAGTGAGGTGGGAGCCAAGGCTTGAGAGGTGGATTGGACTAGAACAGAAGTTTTCAAACTTTTTCTGTGAAGGCCTGGGTAAAAAGCAGCTTGGGCCTTACAGGCTGTATGACTTCTGACACAGCTATTCAGCTCTGTTGTTGTAGTGCAACAGCTTCAATAGATAACAAACAAGAGAACGAGTTTGTTCCTGTTATTCAGTCGCTCAGCTGTGTCCAACTTTTTGCAGCCCCATGGACTGCAGCACGCCAGGCCCCCCTGTGCTTCACAATCTCCCTGAGTCTGTTCAAATTCATGTCCATTGAATCAGTGATGCCGTTCAACCATCTCAACTTCTGTTGTCCCTTTCTCCTGCCTTCAATCTTTCCCAGCATCAGGGACTTTCCCAGTGAGTAGGCTCTTTGCATCAGGGGGCCAGAGTATTGGAATTTCAGCTGCAGCATCAGTCCTTCCAATGAATATTCAGGGTTGATTTGCTTTAGGATTTGTCTGTGTTACAGTACAATTGATTTATAGAGACACAAGTACTTGAAATTCCATAGAGTGGTGGGTATGGGAGCCAGGTTAGACTGGAGTAAGGGAGTGGGTGATAAGGAACAGGCAGGGTGTACAAACCTTGACACTTAAAAAAAAACTGTCAAAGGAAAAAGAGACAAATGATGATAAATGGGACAGTAGGATTGAGTGACAGTTTTTTGAGATATGGGAGCCATGTGCATGGTTGAAGAAGTAGAGGAAGTAGTGGAGAGGGTAGTATTTGAAGTGAGACAAGTAATTAAAATTGAATTAGAGGTATCTTAAAAGACACTTCAGGAAATGAGGTCCAGGAGTCTGGTCAAGGCTTACCTATGGAAATTGAGAAGTAATATATCTTCTTCTGAGACTTAGATACTAGCTGAATAGATAGCAAAATCAAGAGAAAGGAAGATAAGGGACGGAGGTAGCAAAGCAGGGAATGAAATCACCAGCAGATATGGAATAGACTTGGAACCCAAGGACAGTTGTTGAACAAGTGTGTGAAGCATAGGTTGAGTTATCAGTAAGGATCAGTGGGCCTTTTTGTTGGGGTGAAAGTAATCAAGACATGGAAATGGCACATACATTTTTGCAGAGAGATACTGGAACACTATGATAATATTTATTAAACCAGTGTTCTGCCTAAATTGTACTGATTTCAAATTTATCACAAAATGGATGATATATATCATAGGTACTTCTTAGTAATACTAACACTCTCTCTTGCATTAACTGCCTCCAAATTAATTTGTTTTAATTTTTGGCAACGATAGTGTGAACCAAACTTCTCTTTGTAGATATTCATTTACATTCGGGGTATCATTTGCATTTATTTGGTAGGTTCATTAATGAATTATATCATTATCCTGCTGCATGCACATTAATTAATATAGGCTTGCGTTTTATCTGGCTGGGTAGAAGATAGCTGTCATAAAGCTTGTTAAATAGAAGTCTATGTATGTATTTAAATAATAGGCACAGGAAGAAATTGCCCGACTTCGACGAGAAATGATGAAAAGCTGTAAGTCTCCTAAATCAACAACAGCACATGCTATCCTCCGGCGGGTGGAGACTGAGAGAGATGTGGCCTTCACTGACTTGCGAAGAATGACTACAGAACGAGATAGTCTGAGGGAGAGCTAAAGGTTTGAAAGAATTTTATCTCTATGAGGATCTGTGAAATGCAGAACAGCAACATTAAGAGCACCTTTGTTTTGTTTTTGTTTTTTAAACAGATTGCCCAAGAGACAGCGTTTAATGAGAAGGCTCACTTGGAACAAAGGATAGAGGAGCTGGAGTGTACAGTTCATAACGTAAAGAAAAGTCACTTTTGCACTTTGGGCTATATCCTGTCAATGGCTCCCCACCTTCCCCTTTTTCTGTGTTCAGAGAAGTTGGTTTTCTCAGATAACATTTGCAGTCCTAAAGATGTTTAAGGTGGTGTATATACTGTAAATTATCACTTTTTCATTTATTCTAAAAAATGTGAGTAAAGTCTTTTTTGTGTTAGGTTGTGTATGCTTTTTGTGTATGTTCTTTGAAGAAAAAGCATTAGGGATGCATTCTCAGTGATTTTAACACTTACTCATCACCCTGTTTCATAAATGATAGCATTGCCAGGGACAGAGATTCCTAAAGAGTAGCTAAGACAGAGAAAATTATAGCAATGAAAACCAATGAGAAAAATATATTTAAACTGAATTTAATTGTGAAGCATCACCTTGTTACTAGTTAAGGCTGTCCATATATATTGGAGATATTCTGACTATTTAAACAGAATTAAGGGAATTCAGCTTTCCGTTACCAACTTTAATCTACTATATTTCTAAATTCATTTGTTTTATGTTATAATGAGTTTGTTTTTTTAAAAAAGAAGTTGACAGGAGTAGACAGAAAAAAAGAGTTTTTTTTTTTCATAATCCCAGTTTGTATGTATAACTTGTTCATACTGAGCAACAAGTAAGAAAGCTTCTTGCAAACAGGCTATGTGTGCTACAGTCTAGCTAAACCAGAGTGAAAATGTGCATCTACTGTGATAGGCTTCATGGACAAGCTATGCGGTAGCGTGCCCAAGTTCCTGCTTTACAATACCTTGTCCAGGTAGCCTCCCACAAGGTTCAAGTCCAACCTGATCATCTCATATACCAGTTTGTACAAAGACGAGTGTCTCTTGAAACATTACTGAGATGTTTTTAGTGATGGCAGTAACCTTGTCATTCTGCTTGTACAGCTTGATGATGAACGTATGGAACAAATGTCAAATATGACTTTGATGAAGGAAACAATAACCACTGTGGAAAAAGAAATGAAATCACTAGCAAGAAAGGCAATGGATACTGAAAGTGAACTTGGCAGACAAAAAGCAGAGAATAATTCTTTGAGGTAAAGTCAATTACCATTAAACCAATGGTTTACTATAAATAGTAGCTCTGCTTTTTGAAGGATATTTTAGGGTGATAATTAAGTTATTTGTTGACTTGAATTTTTGAAAGGATTATTATGAAACAGTAGTGGACACCTCAGCACACATTAAATGATTTCTTAAAGGTCAGTCACACTGACAGACTGGGAATGCCACACTTACAGGAATCAAACTTCTAGTAATTTTAATCTTGTATTTGCAGAAAGCTTCAGTATTTAGCTGGAATAGCTTTTACAAAGCCCTTCTGGGTAAAGAGCATATTTGACCTTGGCCTTTCACTGTTTAATTTACCTTATAACTTAAATTATGTCCTGGGATCTGAACAGTATAAGAAAACACAAAGCACAGGTTTGACAATAGCTTAGAAAAGGGGTGGTTTGACATACAATAAAAGTCATAGCAAAGAAATAAGAACATGTAACAGAACTTCTGTTAACTGGGTGCCAATGTACTGTGTTTAGCTGTTCCTACATACTGCTCTGTAGCAGGAAAATCTCAGTTAAAGCAACCCAGAGGCAGTGGTGTAGGGGAACAAGTTTCTAAAGACTTTCATGTTAGCAGTTTTACTTGCAGTGTCTATTGACATGAGAAACAGAAATTCTACACATTCACTCAGGTTGAATTTCAGTGTATTTATGAACATATGAAAAATAATAGTTCATAAGAGTGTGAAATACATTATTTAGTCTACAGATAATACTTGGTTCATATACAGATTCCCAAAGTCGCCTCTTTGGTCTTTCAAGGGTCTGTGGTACGTATGATGCATTGGAATCACATGTCAGGACAGAGAATTTCAAATTCTTTCCCTTCATTTATTTATTTATTTTTAATTAATTTATTTATTTTAATTGGAGGCTAATTACTTTACACTATTGTAGTAGTTTTGCCATAAATTGACATGAATTTGCCATGGGTGTACATGTGTTCCCCATCCTAAATCCCCCTCCCACCTCCTTCCCTATCCCATCCCTCAGGGTCATCCCAGTGCACCGGCCTTGAGCGCCCTGTTTCATGCATGGAACCTGGACTGGTGATCTATTTCACGTATGGTAATATACATGTTTCAATGCTATTCTCTCAAATCATTGCACCCTTGCCTTCTCCCACAGAGTCCAAAAGTCTGTTCTTTACATCTGTGTCTCTTTTTCTGTCTTGCATATAGGGTCATCATTACCATCTTTCTAAATTCCATATGTATGCATTAATATACTATATTGGTGTTTTTCTTTCTGACTTACTTCACTCTGTATCATAGGCTCCAGTTTCACCCACTTCATTAGAACTGATTAAAATGCATTGTTTTTAATAGCTGAGTAATACTCCATTGTGTATATGTACCACAGCTTTCTTATCCATTTATCTGCCAGTGGACATCTAGGTTGCTTCCATGTCCTGGCTGTTGTAAACAGTGCTGTGATGAACATTGGGATATACGTGTCTCTTTCAGTTCTGGTTTCCTCAGTGTGTATGCCCAGGAGTGGGATTGCTGGGTCGTATGCGAGTTCTATTTCCAGTTTTTATTAAGGAATCTCCACACTGTTCTCCATAGTGGCTGTACTAGTCTGCATTCCCTCCAACAGTGTAAGAGGGTTCCCTTTTCTCCACACTCTCTCCAGCATTTATTGTTTGTAGACTTTCGGATCGCAGCCATTCTGACCAGTGTGAGATGGTACCTCATTGTGGTTTTGATTTGCATTTCTTTGATAATGAGTGATGTTAAGCATCTTTTCATGTGTTTGTTAGCCATTTGTATGTCTTCTTTGGAGAAATGTTTGTTTAGTTCTTTGGCCCACTTTTTGATTAGGTCATTTATTTTTCTGGCATTGAGCTGCGTGAGCTGCTTGTGTATTTCTGAGATTTAATTCTTTGTCAGTTGCTTCTTTTGCTGTTATTTTCTCCCATTCTGAAGGCTGTCTTTTCACTTTGCCCTTCATTTATTTTTTACTCTCTTGCTTGAAAGGATATTGCAGGTTCAGATAAAATAAAAATAATAATAAAATAAGAACAACAAAGAAAACCTTGAAAAATAGAGAAAAAGTTTCCAAGAAGTTTAAATCACCAATGATTCTATAGCTCAGGGAAAATGCAGTAATATAGATTTGTTTTTCTAGCCAGAAGTGTTTATGTCTGTATATAAGCTTTCCATGTAATTGATATCATCGTATATTAAGTTATATATTTGGCCAATTTCACTTAATCACATACCATAAATATTTTCACATGTAGTTGGAAGTTCTTTGAAAGCATTTTAGTGGTTTATTAAAAATATTCTGAAAGATAAATATATAATAATTTTGAGGGCTTTGTGTACATTTGTTTTCTTCCAGTGGTATTAGTAAAATATAATTGACATACATATAGTAAAAATTGCACATACTTAAAGTGTTCAGTCTGGTAAGTTTTGACATTTGTTCATACCTGTAAGGCTATCACCATACTCAAGATAGAGGCCCTGTCCATCACTCTCCAAAGTTTTCTCATGCCTGCCTATCCTCTTCCCCAGGCAACTACTGATTTGCTTTCTGTCACAGAGGTTTATTTGGATTTTCTAAAATGTTATTAATAAGTGAAATCATGCAGTGTATATTCTTTTATAGGGCTACTTTAACTCAGCACAACTGTTTTCGAGATTTACCCATGTTGTCACATATAATCAATAGTTTACTGCTTTTTATTGCTGAGTAGTATTCCATTATATGGATATACCACATAAACATTTCCATTGTTTCCAACTTGGAACTGTAATGAAAACCATTATGAGCATACACATATGAGTCTTTATATGGATGTGTGCTTTTACTTCCCTTGGGTAAAATACCTGAGACTAGAGTGACTGAGTTATATGATGGAGGTATGTTTAACTTTTGAAAAAACCATTAAACTGTTTCAAAGTGGTTGTACTGTTTTATTCTACATTTCCACCTGCAGTGTATGAGTGTGCCAGTTGTTACATATCCTCATCAATACTTTATATACAGTATCTTTCTGGTTTTAGCCCTCCTAATAGATATGTACTGTGGTTTTGATTTGCCTTCTCTAATAACTAGTGATTTTGAGCACCTGTTCATGTCATTTTGTGCCATACATATATCTTCTGTAGTGTCTGTTCAAAACTTTTGCAAACTTTTATTGAGTTATATGTACTAATAAGTTGCAAAAATCCTTTCTATATTCTGGATATAAATTCTTTGTCAGGTACAATATATTTTTTCCCAGCCAGTCTATGGCTTGCCTTTTTATTTTCCTAAGCATCTTTTAAAGAGAAAATGTTTCTGATTATGTGAAACTTACTGCTTTTTAAAAATTTATTTCCAGCCCTTGTATTCTTTTAAAGAAATTGTCTAGCCTAAGGTGAGATTTTTCTCCTGGATTTTCTTTTAGCAGTTTTATAGTTTTAGTTCTTACATTTAAATCTATGATCCATTTCAAGTTAATTTTTGCATATAGTAGAAGGTGTAGTTCAAAGTTTACTTTTTTTTTTGCATATGAATATCCAATTGTTCCAGCACCATTTGTTGAAAAGCTTTCCTTTTTTTCACTAAATTGTTTTGTAGCTTTGTAGAATGTCAGTTGTGCATATATGTGAGATCTATTTTTTGAGTATCTATTTTGTTTGATGGATCTGTTTATATGTCTTGATGCCAGAATAACATTTCCTGATTACTTTTTTTAGTCCTCAAATTAGGTAGTGTTAGTCCTCTAACTTTGTTCTTTCTTAAAGTTGTTTTGGATATTCTGGTTCCTTGCATTTTTGTTTAATTTTAGAATCAGGTTCATAGTATAAACAGAAAAGCCTTGGCAATTTGGAATTGGTGAAAAACTCCTACTCATGAACACTCTCCATTTCTTTCTTTCTTTTATTTTGGGAGAGGGGGGCTATGCTTAGTGGCTCATGGGGTCTTAGTTGCTGGACCAGGATCGAACCTGGGCCACTACAATGAAAGCAGCAAGTCCTAACCACTGGACCATTACCAGGGAACTCCTGTCCATTTCTTTATTTAGATCTTCAATTTTTCTCATAATGTTTTATAATTTTCAGTGTATAGATCTTATGTTATTTTTGTCAATTTATCCCTAAATATTTTTTGCTTTTTGATACTGATGTAAATGGAATTTTAGAATTTTAATTTCTGATTGCTTATTGCTTATATATGAAAATACAAATTTTTTAAAATAAAACTTTGTATTATAGAACAGTTTTAGATTTAAAGAAAATTTGTGAAAATAGTGCAGAGTTCCTACATACCTCACACCCAGTTTCTTCTGTAAATAACATTTTGCATTAGTATGGTTCATTTGTTAAAATTAGCTGATCAGCATTGATACACTCTAATAAACTAAAGTCTGTAATTTATTCAGATTTCCTTAGTTTTTCCATAATGTCCCTTTTCTGATCCAGGATCCCATACAGGACACCATATTACATTTAGTTGTCTTGTCTCCTTAGGCTTCTCTTGGCTGTGAAAGTCTCAGATTTTCCTTGTTTTTGATGACCTTGACAGTTTTGAGGAATACTGATCAGGTATTTTGTAGAATGTCTATCAGTTGGGGTTCATCTGATGACTTTCTCGTGGTTAGACTGGATTATATTTTTGAGAAGTCACAGTATAAAGTGCCATTTTCAAGTACACAGATATTCAGATGTCATGAGTACATCTTATCACTGTTGATTTTTACTTCAGTTGCCTGGCTGAGGTAATGTTTGCCTTTTCCAGAATGTCTTATAGTTGAAATCATATAGTACATAGCCTTTTCACACTGGCTTCTTTCCCTTAGTAATGTGCATTTAAGGCTCATCCATGTTCTTTTCATACCTTGATAGTTCATTTCTTCTTATTGAATAATATTCTGTCATGTGTATGTACCACAGTGTGTTTATCCATGCACCTATTAAGAATCATCTTGGTTGCTTCTAGTTTTTGGCAATTGTGAGTAAAGCTGCTGTACACTTTCATGTGCATGTTTTTGTGTGGACAGAAGTTTTTATTTTTTTATTTAAATTTTTATTTTGGCTTCTCACAGTTTGCAGGATCTTAGTTCCCTGACTAGGTGTTGAACCTGTGCCTTCAGCAGTGAAAATGCAGAGTCCTAACCACTGGGCTGCCAGAGAATCCTCAGAACAGCAGTTCAGTAAATACCTAGGAGCACAATTGCTGAATCATGTAGTAAAACTGCATTTAACTTTGTAAGAAACTACCAATTTGAACTACTCACTTTCAAAATGAGTATACTGTTTTGCATTTCCATCAAAAGGAATGAAAGAGACTTTCTGTCAGCATTTATTATTGTCAAATTTCTGTATTTTAGGCATTAAAATATATGTTTAGTGATGTCATAATTTGCAATTCTCTAATGACAAATAATGCGGAACTTCTCATATTATTGCTTGCCATCTGTGTATTTTTGGTGAGGTGTTTGTTTAGATCTTTAGCCCAATTTTTCAATTGTTTATCCATTTAGTGTTGAACTTTAAGATTTCTTTATATATTTTGGGTCATGTTTTTATGATAAAGTGAAAGAAAGTGAAAGTGTTAGTCACTCTGTCGTGTCCGATTTTTGCAACCCTATGGACTGTAGCCCACCAGGCTCCTCTGTCCATGGGATTTTCCAGGCACGAATACTGGAGTGGGTAGCCATGCCCTTCTCCATGGGATCTTCACCACCCAGGGATTGAACTGGGCTCGCCTATGTTGCAGGCGGATTCTTTTTGGTTAATTGAAGAAAGCAGGCCTGAAGAGGAAGATGTGGGGAAGCCTGCCGTCAAGAAGAGAAACAGAACCAGGACAGTGGAGACATTCAGCGCCTCTGGTATCTGCAGCTGCAGCAGACATGGGCCAGAGCCCAGCATTTAGAAGCACACCAGCTGACCTTGGGCATGCTGGTTACTTCTTAGATGTAATACTGAAGACACATCCATGAAAGATAACTGACAAACTGTACTTCATTAAAATTGAAGACGTAAGAGGCTCATTTGGGCAGAACAGAGCCAGGCAGCAAAGGGGAGCATGCCAAAGACTCTGGGCAGTGGCCCAGACGATGGAGCCCACCACCCTTCTTCTACTGACAGTGCTTCATGTGAGGCCCTTGGTCCCTAACCAGCGGCAGCCCACAGAGGGCACGGATGGCATAGAACCCAAAGAGACAGCCCCGTTGGAGGGAGACCAGCAGCAGGGGTTGAGCAGATAGCCCCACCCAGATTCTGACCCAGGTACTGAGGGCCTTGCCACCCCAGGCCACCCCAGCAGCCCACCACAGAAGGTGGGGATGACGAGACCAAGCCCAGCCAAGGCCCCACTGACAGCTCCCGACCTGAGCCCCAGTGCCCATGAAACTGCCCCTACTTCCAGCAGAGACAGCAGCGGTCCCTGGGACCCAGGCAACCCACCACCCCAGAGACCTCAGCACCCATCAACAGTGGGGGCCCCCAGCCACCATACTGGAGTGATTCCAACTCAAAGGACACCCAGAGTCACCATCTGGTATCTGCCAGTTTTTCCAACTGACCTGTATCCTACCCAGCACCTCCTTCTGCTCTTTCCCATAATTCATGACATCGAAACACTGGCTTTTCCCCCCTTTCCTCAAGACTTTTGCTTTTTTCTCTCTCTCTCCCCTACCAAGGGTTGAAGGAAGGGATACATCCTTATTGTTCAGGGGCACCAACTCCCTCCCCTAAATCAGGCTGAGAAGGAACCAGCCAGACCTTCCCTCCTCCTGGTTGTTTTTCTTTCCCACCCCAGTTTATTTTTTGTTTCCCTGCTCCCCCCTACCTCTGAAGCCATGTTATGAACTGTCATGTGCCACCTGAGCCTCCAGTAAAAACAAAAATGGGGGAAAAAATTGAAGGCTTAATACTCTGCTCAACATGATATCAAGTATATGAGAAGACAAGCCACAGACTGGAAGAAAATGTTTGCTGAAGACACCTCTGATAAAGAACTGCTATCCACAACTTAACTTAAAAGATAACCAACTCAATTAAAAAATGAGCAGAAGAAATTAATGGATGTTTTTCCAAAGAAGACATACATATGGCTAACAGGCACATGAAAAAGTGTTCAAAAATGTTAAACATCAGAGAAATGCATATTAAAACCACAATGAGATACCATTTCACACCTGTTAGAATGATTATCATCAGAAACCACAAATAACAAATGTTGGCCAGGATGTGGAGAAAAGGGAACTCTTACATACTGCTTATGGGAATGGAAATTGATGTAGCCACTATGGAAAACAGTATGGAGGTTTCTCAAAAAATTAAAAATAGAACTACCATATGACCCAGAAATTCCACTCCTGGGTATTTATGTGAATAAAACAAAAATACTAATTTGAAAAGATACATGCAACCCAGTGTACATAGAATCATTATTTACAATTGCCAATATATGAAAACAACCTAAATGTTACTCATCAACAGACAAGTGAATAAAGAAGATGGGTGGATAAATATATGTGTGTGTGTATGTATGTGTATGTGTATATATATATATGTACATATATATATGTGTACATATATACACACACATATACATACGTACATACATACAATGGGATACTACTCAGCCATAAAAAAGGAAATTTTGCCATTTGCAACAACATGAATGTACATTGAGGGAATTATGCTAAGTGAAATAAGTCAGATATCAGTTCAGTTCAGTTGTTCAGTTGTGTCTGACTCTTTGCAACCCCATGAATCACAGGCACACCAGGCCTCCTTGTCCATCACCAGCTCCCAGAGTTCACTCAAACTCATGTCCATCAAGTAGGTGATGCCATCTACCCATCTCATCCTCTGTTGTCCCCTTCTCCTGGCCCCAATCCCTCCCAGCATCAGAGTCTTTTCCAGTGAGTCAGCTGTTTACATGAGATGGCCAAACTATTGGAGTTTCAGCTTTAGCATCAGTCCTTCCAAAGAACAACCAGACTGATCTCCTTTAGAATGGACTGGTTGGATCTCCTTGCAGTCCAAGGGACTCTCAAGAGTCTTCTCCAACACTACAGTTCAAAAGCATCAATTCTTCAGCACTGAGCTTTCTTCACAGTCCAACTCTCACATCCATACATGACTACTAGAAAAACCATAGCCTTGACTATGGATGGAACTCAGTCGGCAAAGTAACATCCCTGCTTTTGAATATGCTATCTAGATTGGTCATAACTTTTCTTCCAAGGAGTAAGCGTCTTTTAATTTCATGGCCGCAGTCACCATCTGTGGTGATTTTGGAGCCCCCCAAAATAAAGTCAGATATATATGGCACATAACCTTTAAAAATTGTGAATCACTATATTATACACATGAAATATATATTACACATCAATTGTACCTTCGTAATAGATAGGTTACAGCTCAGATGGTAAAGCATCTGCCTGCAGTGCAGGAGTCTCAGGTTTGATTCCTGTATCTCGAAATCCCCTGGAGAAGGAAATGGCAACCCACTCCAGTATTCTTACCTGGTGAATCCCATGGACAGAGGAACTGGTGGGCTATAGTCCATGGGGTCACAAGGAGTCACACATGACTGAGAAACTAACACACACATCCAAATTGTATTTAGGACTTAAAAAAAACTCAACAAGAAACAACTCACTTCAGTTCATTCACTCAGTTCGTTGTTCATCACCAACTCATGGAGCTTGCTCAAACTCATGTCCATCGAGCTGGTGATGCCATCTAACCATCTCATCCTCTCTTGTCCCCTTCTCCTGCCTTCTATCTTTTCCAGCATCAGGGTCATTTCTAATGAGTCAGTTTTTTGCATCAGGTGGCCAGAGTATTGGAGTTTCAGGGTCAGCATCAGTTCTTCCAATGAATATTCAGGACTGATTTCCTTTAGGATTTCCTGGTTTGATCTCCCTGCAGTCCAAGGGACTCTCAAGAGTCTTCTCCAGCACCACACTTCAAAGCATCAGTTTTTTGGCACTCAGCTTTCTTTATAGTCCAGCTCTCACATCCATACATGACTACTGGAAAACCCATAGCTTTGACTGTACAGACCTTTGTTGGCAAAGTAATGTCTCTGCTTTTCAAAACACTGTCTAGGTCGGTCATAACTTTTTTCCAAGGAGCAAGCGTCATGAAGATGGTGATTTTGGAGCCCCCCAAAATAAAGTCAGATATATATGGCACATAACCTTTAAAAATTGTGAATCACTATATTATACACATGAAATATATATTACACATCAATTGTACCTTCGTAATAGATAGGTTACAGCTCAGATGGTAAAGCATCTGCCTGCAGTGCAGGAGTCTCAGGTTTGATTCCTGTATCTCGAAATCCCCTGGAGAAGGAAATGGCAACCCACTCCAGTATTCTTACCTGGTGAATCCCATGGACAGAGGAACTGGTGGGCTATAGTCCATGGGGTCACAAGGAGTCACACATGACTGAGAAACTAACACACACATCCAAATTGTATTTAGGACTTAAAAAAAACTCAACAAGAAACAACTCACTTCAGTTCATTCACTCAGTTCGTTGTTCATCACCAACTCATGGAGCTTGCTCAAACTCATGTCCATCGAGCTGGTGATGCCATCTAACCATCTCATCCTCTCTTGTCCCCTTCTCCTGCCTTCTATCTTTTCCAGCATCAGGGTCATTTCTAATGAGTCAGTTTTTTGCATCAGGTGGCCAGAGTATTGGAGTTTCAGGGTCAGCATCAGTTCTTCCAATGAATATTCAGGACTGATTTCCTTTAGGATTTCCTGGTTTGATCTCCCTGCAGTCCAAGGGACTCTCAAGAGTCTTCTCCAGCACCACACTTCAAAGCATCAGTTTTTTGGCACTCAGCTTTCTTTATAGTCCAGCTCTCACATCCATACATGACTACTGGAAAACCCATAGCTTTGACTGTACAGACCTTTGTTGGCAAAGTAATGTCTCTGCTTTTCAAAACACTGTCTAGGTCGGTCATAACTTTTTTCCAAGGAGCAAGCGTCATGAAGTCTCTCATTGTTTCCATTTTTCCCTATCTATTTGTCATGAAGTGATGGGACCGGATGCCACCATCTTAGGTTTTTGAATGTTGAGCTTTAAGCCAACTTTTTCACTTTCCTCTTTCACCTTCATCAAGAAGCTCTTTAGTTCTTCTTCGCTTTCTGCTATAAGAGTGATGTCATCTGTGAATCTGAGGTTATTGATATTTCTCCCAGCAATCTTGGCTTCAGCTTGTATTTCATCCAGCCTGGCGTTTTGCATGATGTACTCTGCATGTAAGTTAAATAAGCAGAGTGACAATATATACAGCCTTGACGTACTCCTTTTCCTGTTTGGAACCAGTCTGTTGTTCCATGTCCAGTTCTAACTGTTGCTTCCTGACTTGCATGTAGGTTTCTCAAGAGGCAGGTCAGGTGGTCTGGTATTCCCATCTCTTTCAGAGTTTTCCACAGTTTATTGTGATCTACATAGTCAAAAGCTTTGGCGTAGTCTATAAACCAGAAGTAGACGTTTTTCTGAAACTCTGTTGCTTTTTCAGTGATCCAGCACCAGCAGATGTTGGCAATTTGATCTCTGGTTCCTCTGCCTTTTCTAAATCCAGCCTTAACATCTGGAAGTTCACAGTTCATGTACTGTTGAAACCTGGCTTGGAGAATTTTGAGTATTACTTGGCTGGCATGTGAGATAAGTGCAGTTGTGTGGTAGTCTAAACATTCTTCGGGATTGGAATGAAAACTGACTTTTTCCAGTCCTGTGGCCACTGCTGAGTTTTCCAAATTTGCTGGCATATTGAATGCAGCACTTTCACAGCATCATCTTTTAGGATTTAAAATAGCTCAACTGAATTCCATCACCTCCACTAGCTTTGTTCATAGTGATACTTCCTAAGGTCCACTTGACTTTACATTCCAGGATGTCTGGCTCTAGCTGAGTGAACACACCATCGTGATTATCTGGGTCATTAATGTCTTTTTTGTATAGTTCTTCTGTGTGTTCTTACCGCCTCTTTTTAATATCTTCTGCTTCTGTTAGGTCCATACTATTTCTGTCCTTTACTGAGCCTGTCTTCACATGAAATGTTCCCTTGGAATCTCTAATTTTCTTGAAGAGATCTCTAGTCTTTTCCATTCTGTTGTTTTCCTCTATTTGTTTGCATTGATCACTGAGGAAGGCTTTCTTATCTCTCCTTGCTATTCTTTGGAACTCTGCATTCAAATAGGTATATCTTTCCTTTTCTCCTTTGCCTTTAGCTTCTCTTCTTAGCTATTGGTAAGGCCTCCTTAGACAACCATTTTTGCCTTTTTGCATTTCTTTTCTCCTGGGAATGATCTTGATCACTGCTTGCTATACAGTGTCACAAAACCTCAGTCCATAGTTCTTCAGGCACTCTATCAGATCTAGTATCTTGAATCTATTTTGTCACTTCCACTGTATAATCGTAAGGGATTTGATTTAGGTCATACCTGAATGATCTAATGGTTTTCCCAACTTTCTTCAATTTAAGTCTGAATTTTGCAATAAGGATTTTTTGAATTTTGCAACAACCCACTTAGAATGGGCCAAAGACCTTAACAAACATCTTATCAAAGAAGTTATAGAGATAAGTATATAAAAAGATGCAACACATCATATATCATCTGAAAATGCAAATTAAAACAATATATTAAAACATATCTATTAGAATGGCCAAAATCAGAAGCACAACAAATACTGGTAAGAATGTAGATCAACAGGAGCTGATGGGAATTAAAAGTGGTACAGTCACTTTGTAAAGCTATTCGGCAGTTTCATACAAAACTAAACATACACTTACTGTATGGTGCACCAATCATGCTTATTGATATTTACCCAAAGGAGTTGAAAATGTTATGTACACACAAAAACCTACACATAGTGTTTGTAGCAGCTTTAATATAATTGCCCAAATTTGGAAGCAACCAAACTCTATAATAAGACTGAACTAGAGATGGCAACTATATGTCAGAACCCATATTAATGTTATACTGAGAACCTTCACTATCTGATTTCTGGCCAGACAAATTACCTGTCAAAACGTTTTTCCAAAATACTCTTAAAAATCTTATCATTTGGTTCTGAATATGTCATTTGGTGAAGGAAGCATTCTATTCTGTGCACTGAGTTTTATAGTAGGTACAGATTTCTCATTTTGAATTTGAAGTCTTAAGAGTCATTCTGAGGTAGCAAAGCATAAATTTCAGTCTCTGCTATCAAGCTTGCTTATATTCTTTGGTAAAATGCTAAATGGAAACTATAAAACGCCATCACTATACACTAGCTTGGTTTATGAGTGCTGTCATCTGTAGAATTTTCTGTTCCACTAGTGTGAGTTTCTCTGGAGAATCTACTTAATTATAAACAATTATCTATGAAAGCATTATTTTGAGTGTCTCTGAGTGAGTGTTTCCTTAGAACTAGGCAAGTGTGTACAGCTGAGCACTGATGGGGAGTACAGTCTGAGAACCAAGTGGGAATTTGTTTTGAGAATAAGACCTTAAAGAGAATTCAGGAGAATTGCACGATATGCCAGAACTCTGATTTTTAACAGCTACTGAGGGTGCACAGAGGAGTTGGTTTTAAGCTCCAATCACCATTCAAAAAAAAGTACATCAGGTAGTTTATAACCTAAGCCCCTTTGGGCTTTGGTAGAAAAACCTCCTAAATATATC
The DNA here is from genome assembly GCA_006408675.1 of Madoqua kirkii. Classification (NCBI taxonomy): domain Eukaryota; kingdom Metazoa; phylum Chordata; class Mammalia; order Artiodactyla; family Bovidae; genus Madoqua; species Madoqua kirkii. Next base: position 3,517 of record SJYC01052576.1, on the reverse strand, counting down.
TTGAATGAGTTTTCTGACATTGGAGGGCCTGTTAGAAGAGTCTGCAAAAGAGCTACCAGCTTTATTAGTAAGTTTCTGTTTCTTGAGTGTCTGTTTTCAGTGTGGGTTTATGGGTCAGTGATTTAAAATTCTGATTTGAAAACTTATAATTGTGCATGTAGTTTTCAATTTTCCTTTTCCTATTAGATGTATTCATGAATTATGCAGGAATCTTATGGCTGTTTTGGAAAATATGCAGCTTCAATATAGTTTAACAGAATAAGGGTGGCCACAGTGTACACCGAAGGTTTTGTCACATCCTCTGCCTGTCTTTCCAGGACTCATTCATTATCATTTGAATTGATACACTTATTCTATTTATGGCTCTTATATTAGCATATATTTTCAAGAATATTTTTATTAAACTATGGTTGATTTACAGTACTGTGTTAGTTTCAGGTATATAACATAGTGACTCAGTTACATAAATATATATTCCTTTTTAGATTCCTTTCTGTTACAGGTTATTGCAGAATATTGAGTATAGTTCCTTGTGCTATACAGTAGGTCCTTATTGGTTACCAGTTTTATATGTAGTGGTGTGTATATTTAATCCCAGCCTCCTAATTTACCTTATCCCACCCCTCTTTCCCCTTTGGTAATCCTCCTAAGTTTATTTTCTATGTCTGTGAGTCTCTTTCTGTTTTGTTAAATGAGTCCATTTATGTCTGTTTTTCAGTTCAGTTCAGTTCAGTTGCTCAGTTGTGTCTGACTCTTTGTGACTCCATGAATCGCAGCACGTCAGGCCTCCCTGTCCATCACCAACTCCCAGAGTTCACTCAAACTCATGCCCATCGAATCCGTGATGCCATCCAGCCATCTCATCCTCGGTCATCCCCTTCTCCTTCTGCCCCCAATCCCTCCCAGCATCAGAGTCTTTTCCAATGAGTCAACTCTTCGCATGAGGTGGCCAAAGTACTGGAACTTCAGCTTTAGCATCATTCCTTCCAAAGAAATCCCAGGGCCAATCTGCTTCAGAATGAACTGGTTGGGTCTCCTTGCAGTCCAAGGGACTCTCAAGAGTCTTCTCCAACACCACAGTTCAAAAGCATCAATTCTTTGGCGCTCAGCCTTCTTCACAGTCCGTCTCTCACATCCATACATGACCACTGGAAAAACCATAGCCTTGTCTAGATGGACCTTAGATGGCAAAGTAATGTCTCTGCTTTTGAATATGCTATCTAGGTTGATCATAATTTTTCTTCCAAGGAGTAAGCGTCTTTTAATTTCATGGCTGCAGTCACCATCTACAGTGATTTTGGAGCCCCCCAAAATAAAGTCTGACACTGTTTCCACTGTTTCTCCATCTATTTCCCATGGAGTGATGGGACCGGATGCCATGATCTTTGTTTTCTGAATGTTGAGCTTTAAGCCAACTTTTTCACTCTCTTCTTTCACTTTCATCAAGAGGCTTTTTAGTTCTTCTTCACTTTCTGCCATATAAGTGATATCAGATGATATTTTTCTTTCTCTGGCTTACTTCACTTAGTATGATAATCTCTCGTCCATTTGTATTGCTGCAAATGGCATTATTTTATTCTTTTTTATGACTGAGTAATATTCCATTGTGTGTATATATATATATACCACATCTTTATCTATTGCTGGACATTTAGGTTGCTTCCATGTCCTATTGTAAATAGTGTTGTGAATAGTGTAATAGTGTAATTTACAAGCTATTGTAAATAGTATTGCAGTGAACATTGGGATGCAAGTATCTTTTCAAAGTATGATTTTCTCTGGATATATGCCTAGGAGTGGGATTGCTGGATTGTATAGTAGCTCAGTAGCCCTATTTTTAGTTTTTTTAGAAACTTCCGTACTGTTTTCCATAGCGGATGTATACTAATTTACATCCCACCAACAATGGAGAAGGCACTGGCAACCCACTCCAGTACTATTGTCTGGAAAATCTCATGAACAGAGGAGCCTGGTAGGCTGCAGTCCATGGGGTTGCAAAGAGTCGGACACAGCTGAGCAACTTCACTTTCACTTTTCACTGTCATGCATTGGAGAAGGAAATGGCAACCCATTCCAGTGTTCGGAGAATCCCAGGGACGGAGGAGCCTGGTAGGCTGCTGTCTATGGGTTTGCACAGAGTCGGACACGACTGAAGCGACTTAGCAGCAGTGACAACAGTATAATAGGATTCATCTTTCTCCACACCGTCTCCAGCATTAATTATTTGTAGACATTTTGGTGATGGCCATTCTGACTGATTTGACATGATGCCTGGTTGTAATTTTGATTTGTATTTCTCTAATAATTAGCAGTGTTGAGCATCTTTTCATGTACCTATTGGCCATCTGTATGTCTTCTTTAGAGGAGTGTCTGTTTAGAGATTCTGCCTAGTTTTTTATTGCATTGTTGATGTAGAAATCTTGTCTCTCTTTAAGTCCTTTTACCCTCCCCCATTTACTAGATACAGATTTGTTTTCTGTTCTACCCATGATTTGCATTCCCTTAAAGCTGGTTTTCATGTTTTTTATTGATATTTCTTTAGTGTAAGAGTTCATGTGTGATATCAGCCATTGTTTCTTTGAATATTGTGTTTGTTCTTTCCTAGAATCCCTCTTAGGTGAATATTGGACCTTCTCATTCTATTGTTTATATCTCCTAAACTTTCCTTTGTATTTGTTCTGTCTTTTTATCTGTGCTCTATTATAGATAATTTTCCCTGATGTGGCTTTTTTTCCTAGCTTACTAACTGTGCTGATTTCCTTTAGTCTGGCCTCTCCACTAATAGTGTAGCTCTTAGTGGCTTTATGTGGGGGATCTTATTTCTAAAACTTGTGTGGCAGACATTTCTGTAGCCTCATCTTATGTTTCTGAGTTAAAAGACAAGACTCTAGGCTACTGAGACAGGTAAACCCCAACCATAGCTGATATAACATCAGTTCATAGATTTGCTACTCTGATTTGGCACCAACGGACTTCTCTTGAGTTTTGCTATACATTTTAAAGGATGCTTGTTACATCTTGTTTAGTATGTGTGTTTTGTGGTGAAGGACTTTCAGATTATCTAGCTTCCATATTTCTAGAAATTATAGTCTGTCTACTTATTTGTTTCATTGACTATGAATTGCATGAGAGCAGGGTCCCTGCCCATCTAGTTCACCATAGTGCCTGCTATATACTTAGTAAGTGTTTGTGGACTCAGTGAAATACTGTTCATTATAGATTTATTTATACTAATGAAAACCTGAGATGAACCCAAATGTCTAATATTAGGAGAGTACTTAAGTAAATGGTTATATTTACTTGAAAGCAAATGGCTATTGCTCATATAAATTTTTTCAACAGAAAATGATAATTTGAAGGGGTAAATTATAAGTCTGAAAAATGTTAAAGATTGAATGTAGGTGAAAAACATCTGAACTCAAGTTTGAATTTAGATTATGGTAACTTTATGCAAAGCAAAAAAATACTAATGAATACTAAAGTTGTTTATGTTACAGTGGTAGATTGAGTATCCCTT